>WYDF02141495.1:0-22830 GCA_009867245.2 Adranes taylori
AAAAATAAAAAAAAAGGAAATTCCAAATTTTCTAGATAAATTAAATTATATACATGTATATAAGAGGATTCTTTCGGATTTCTTATGTATGTTACCTATGGGCTTCTAAACCGCTCAACCAATTTCGATCAAATTTTCAGGAAACCTTTAACATAGCATAGTGGGTGCTCCTATGAAGTTGGTGTAGATTGGGAATACGGGAATTTGAGAACATATATTTTTGAAATGTTTACACAACGTTGCATTTGAATACGCGCGCGTTTTTATATAATCAGTCCACGCCGGAGGCATGTACGGGAACAGGGGCATTAATTGGTAGGTGATTTTTAGAACACGCAAGTTTTATTTAATTTACCCTAAACAACTATTGTGCAAGTTAAATTTCCGAGTTATAAGGTGATTAAAAGGTTTAACTTTTGTTTTATTCCAGATATAACAAAACATAGGACTTCCAGTATATGATAAATGGGGTGGCGATCATATCCACAAATTTTACCCAATATGTGCCTAAATTCCATCACTTCGGATCAATTATTTTCATTATTATACATGTATACTATGTTTTAATTGAGATTTTGGGCGAAGATTTTTTCAAATTTTAAAAATCGAAAAATATTTTATGATTAACTTGGGCAGAGTTAGTCGATTTAATTTAAAAATTATTGAAATTTGACCAAACCATCGTTAGTTTTATGATACAATCTATCAACTGATTTTAGAAATCGCGTAACTTATTTACTATAATACTATGTTGCATGATAGCCTTGGTAGGACAAATATTAAAATATGTAAATATGTACAGGCAACCCTCCTATAACACAGTAGATATGTTTCTAGAAAACAGCATGTTCTGGCAAACAGAAACGAAGGGCAATACAAATTGCAGGGATACGTTTCGAAACTTTTTAAAATAAAATATTTTTTATTCATTCAACAATTTTTATTAAAAATTTAAACATATGTAAAATAAAAAATGTAAGTAAACAAAAACTTTCTGTTCTCATTTTGAATTTAAAATTATTTTATACAATTTCTTCTTCGTCACTGATCAGCACAATGAGGCGTAAACATTTTTTCGGTCGAACGATATCATCACTTTCAGAACCCATTTCTTCGATAGAATTTTGCATCTTCTGCTCTCTTTAAAAAATATTTTATTTTAGTCTGTTTGCGAGCCCTTACAAGTTTGTAGTAAATCTCTTTGTATGGACAATTTTGCAGCTCCCTTATGAACTTTCAGCTTCTTTCAGCACAAGCTCTGTTAGAAAAGAAAAATGATTCAAGATTTCCTGTAACCTTTCTGTACCTTTTTTAACGTAAAATTAGTAACTTCACAATTTTCATCACTGCTGTCGTTTCCAGAATCGATTATGTTAACAACTTCGCATGCCATTTCCACAAAATCCCCTTTGCCAATTTCGTTTTCCACTAATAAGTCTTGGATGTCTTCAATAGCCATGTCCACAAAATTTTTGCGTCCGAGCGATTTAGCAAGTTGTAATATTCCTCCAATACAATTTTCTGTGGGTTCAATTTTCTGACGGTTGGACATGTCTTCCTACAACATGCATTTGGGATTGATTTTTTTAGTTCTATTACCGAAAACGATATGATTTCGATACACTAAATTTAATTGAAAATTCATTTCAAGCTTCCATTACATCAATTGATTTTCATTACATCAAAACAATTGTGTCTAAAATCCTTTGAAGTCATCGTCTTATGTAGTATGATTTAAAGGTATAAATAATATATTGATCTAATGGTTGGATCAAGGAAATAGTATTCGGCTGTAAACACTCAACTTTGAAATTGGAATAACGTAAATTCTGTCACATGGAGCGTTACTTAAAGTTCAATTTTTTGCTTTAAATAATTTCCAACCTCCGTCACAAAACAGTTGAAAAATCATTCTTTAAATAAATCTCCTGTTACATAAGCTTTTGAGATTGCTTTTCAATATACTGGTAACTGTTTTTATTTAAGCCTTTAAGCGCGCGGGGATTTAAAGATCTATAAATTAGCAACAGTTTTACCGTTACTTCCCCTGACGCATTGCTGCATAAAAGTAACGCTGTGAGATCTTTAGATGCCTTAAAATCGAGCGCACTTTTTCTTCTTTTGCTACAAAGTTTCTCTGGACATTTTTCCTCACCAAAGGCCAGTCTCGTCGGAATTAAATACTTGATGTGGTTTATATCCTTCCTCTTCAATTGTCCTTAGATTTTTTCTGGATACGTTTTGACTGCTTCATTTGGCGACGCTCTTTGAAGTCTTACGCAATGAATTACAAAACGTTTTTTAAATTTCTGAAACCAACCTTTACTTCCCAAAAAGTCTGTATTTACACGAGATTCTCCACATTCTTTAAAATATTAGTAAATTTTGGGAGCATTTTCTCTAATGACATCACCGCCCAGTGGAGCCTTTTTTGTATAACAATCATCAATCCAAATACGGAGTGCGTTTTTCACTTTCTCCAACCTTTGGCGCATTGGAACGAGCTGCATATTTTACGGATATCGAAAATCCTGCGCTAACTGCACTTTAATTTTCTTTTAAATTTTTTAATGGTTCGAACTGTTGTCTTATTTAAATTTAGACTTTTTCCAATGTCAGGTGCCTTTTCTTATTTTAGGAAACGATTCACTGTATTTTTGTCTCCAAAGAATTAAATTTTCTTTTAAAAGGTGTTTTCTCACTTACACACATTTTAGGATTGAAATATAACTTCGGAATAAAATTACTCTCAAAAACAACAAAGCCAGTCAGTAGCTCATGCCCAAAAGTTTTTTAAATTGTTTCTTCATAAATCACAATGACGCAATTTATCCAATACACCAATTAAACGCTTGGAACATCAGATTCATAATGTGTAAATGATGCGCACGACTCAATTTCAAAGAATCTCGATGTCATAAAGAGCGGTTATTCCCCAAATTTAATTTAATTTTTGTGATTAGATATAAACACCTGGTTATTGTGCACTGCATACTATTATAGATAGGTAAATGCTTGGAATAAAAATCGTGTCATCGAAGTATGTACGTATACATACACAGTGTTATCAGAGGGTTTCCGCAATTTTCATTAACGTGTAAGAGTGCAGCTGTGTTGTAGAACCCTATAATAAGAGAGTTATCTATACCAAGATATGATTAAATAGCTATAAATTTCTCAACAGAATAATAGATTCAAGTGGATTAAAGAGACAAACGCAATAATTATTGGAACACAACTTACCTATCTACAGTGAAATTAGCTATTGCATCTGATTTAAGTAGATTAGCAGCTGGATCAGTGTAGATTAAAGATATCACTGTTCCTCCAGTAGATAATGATCTGGATATCTTCACTCCTAATTGGACTATCGTTTCGTATGAGTTCACGATAGCGAATAGGTAGCCTCCTGTTTATAAGACATATAATTAGTAAAAGTTACTATAGTAAAAATGATTAACATATGGTGGCTCTTATTCACACGGATCAAGTTTACGAGACCAGGCGATAAGCGACTCTCGTATATTATTCAAGTGAGTTATAATCATTTTATGCGAGTAAATTACCATACTTTATGCACGATTATCTTGAAAGTTTAGATACAAACTAAAAGTCATCACCATATCGGAAGATGATCTCATTTTTGCAAATGGTGTCTTATGTAATCGAGAGTTTGACATTTGTGAAGCTTTCATTTAACTCCTCAATAACGCGGAATAAGTGTGACAATGTTTTTGACAAATAATCGATCGGTGATTTTGGCTCAACGTGAATTTCGTCGCCGATACGCTATTCGTGTGGCATCAACTGGTCAAACACGGCGACGTTTAGCTGCTCGGAAGCAGACTGGGCCAACACGGGACAGATGCAGACGTGGCTGGCCCTTGAGCAGCAGTTCGGTCCAGTATATCGCTGCAGTGGACGGTCTTTACAGCGAATTTTGGTGAAGTCCAAACAGCGCATTAGTGATCGCGAAAATCGCGTGTAAATTTCAGCCAATCTGTCCTAAACCTCGACCGCGATGAGGCTGATTTACCATTAAAAATTATCATGAGCGACCAATTCCACCTATGCGGATACGTAAATAAGCAACATTATCGCTTCTGGGGCACTAAAAATCCTCGTGGAATATACGAAGAGCCATTATATCCTCTCCATTAGATGTGAAAGTCACTGTCTGGTGTGGGGTTTGCGGGAGAAATGTGATTGGCCCATATTTTTTCGAAGGCGATGTCGGCAACACTGTTACTGTGACTGGTGCGCGCTTCAGAACCATGATCAAGGATTTCTTGCTGCCTCAAATTAAGGAATTGGGTCTGAGGAACATCTGGTTCCAGTAGAACGGTGCAAACGCACACACAGCACGAGCGATAGTGAACATCCTTGGGTAAGCTTTTCCCGTCCACTTAATCTCTCGGTTTGGCGATTTGCACTTCCTCGCAAGATCACCCGATTTGTTTTTAAGTTTAAATTTTTGGATAAATTAAATTGAATTGTTACGCAACGAGTTTATTTATGGAGGAAAATTAAAGTGACTTAATAAGGTCACTGTGCATGGTTCTGAAAATTAAGTTTGAGAGGAGAGGAAATACAGATATTGTAAGTAGAATTATTTCATATTTATTTTGGAACCCGTCCGATGAATTATGAGCGCCATTTACAATATTTGAATTGCACGTAACATTTGAACATGGGTAACATTTTATTTTATTATTTCTTAAATCATTACTAATACATTTTGTTAAGTTTATACCTTCCTTTCATTTAATCAGCCTGCACTAAGAAAGACAATTGTTTGTTATTAAGGTTGCGCAGAGTTTAGCAAAATTTATATTGACTTAGTAGAATTAAATAAGAATCGTACTCTTAACCCTATCAATGGCAAAGTCTAGCTTTTTATTCGAAATAATTTTGAGAAACTAGGGGGACTAGAACTTCGCAGATTCTGACTTCATAAGAACTGTAACTTTCTTTAGTAGTAGGTAAATTAAAGTGGGTATTAAAATGTTTCACATTTTCTAAGTATTGTACCAATTAGTTCCCAGGGTAGGCGGGAATCGCTACGTACCCCATACAAACAATCCTCTCTTAACCATCACGTTGGGAAACAAGAGTTTCCGCAAAAAAAACGTGGCAATTTACTAACACTACGATAAAGCCTGTAACAGTAAATCATGCGAAGCTACATTGTTGAAATTACCTGATTAATAGAAAAAGATGCTTATATTATAACTGAATCGTTTCGTTAGGTACAAATATTACTGTGTTACAATGGATTAATATACTTTTATTATACTAATCACCCATAGAAATTTAAATACACTTAAGTTAAGATAGTAATGAATTCCACTATAACTAGTTGTTGATCAATAAAAGTCTAAGAAGATTTTATAAATAGGACATGTTTACCTGCATTGTTTCTCGGTCGTGCACTGACTAGTATCGAAAATTCAGCAGGCAGTTTTTCGGGCAGTATTCCTCTATACGGAATTTTCACATCAGATCCAGCCTTAAACCCAAAGGCTGCAAACCCATCTGATCCATCCTCTTCAACATATTGATAACGAGGACTTTCGAACGGTATTTTAACAGCTGTTAATAAGTCAAATTCAGTCTCTGTAAAAAAGAGAAATTGTTATTACAACAAATGGCTATTACTTTATATTTTTAACAGAAATAATGCAAGATTTTTTTTGTATAAATCATTATATTGCTATTTAAATATTTGCGTTTAACCTCTGTACACTTTTGCATGCGCTGGAAGCAATTCTCAAAACCTTCATCCTTTCCACTTTGTTTGAGATTAGGGAACACAGAGGAGTTATTAGGCGATAATTCAGGTGAGTAGGGCTAAAAGGCATTGACTCGATATTCGATTTGCAATAGCTGAAAAAATGACAATACAGAATAGTATTCGACAAGGTTGTGTGCTACCTCCCCTAATTTTCAACATTTATTCTAAAATTATACTCAGAGACTTATATTCAAAAATTATGTGCTAAAATTATGCGCTATACAGAAGACACTGTGTTAATATCCCACAACACACATGTATGCAGAGAGTTATGGATTTTATTTTAGCACACAGGCAGCCTCTTCGAATTCGTCGGACGCGAACGTCGAGAAAACAAAGCTCGCGGTTTCCTCCAAGCAACCAAGACCAACTGTATAACCTACATATATAAATGGTAGACCTATCCATCAGGTACATACATTTTGATGCATGGGAGCTGTTGTGAATAAACAAAGTGATCCAAAAATCGAGATCAAGGCTAGAATCGAGGTGGCTTGCAGAACTTTCATGGGCATGAAAAACCTTTTCACCGCACGCGACCTAAGTTTTCAGGTCCGTATGCTATTATTACGTTGTTACATTTTTGCTGTCCTACCCTATGGATGTGAAAGCTGGATATTGAAATAGGAGATGGAAAATTGTACAGACGCCTTTGAAATGTGCCTGTACCAAACGATACTATACATCTTATGGATGACAAGACGGACAAACATCAAAGTCTTCAGTATGATGGACAAATCTTTAGAGTTGATGAGAAATGTCAAGGAAAGGAAATTGCAATACATCCAACACATCATACTGTCAGGGCAAAAAATCAATTGGACGACGTTTTTTTGTTTTATTTAAAGATAATTATACAAAGTTTCGCTATTGCTACTTTCTTGTACACAAGTGGGAAGTAAGTGAAGTTTTGAAGAATTTTTTCAGTCACACGAAGGCACGATATCCAGTCAAAGAATGTTAAGTGACAACGGCAGAGAATTTTATAATAAAAGAGTCGGATCGATTGTATAAGCAAAGGATCGATTCTATTACCAAACAACAAAACAATTAACTGCGCCTTACACTCTCGAGCAATAGGTATTTCCGAGAGAGACAACAGAACCATAGTTGAAATGGCTAGAACGCTGAAATATTCAAATACAGAAGTTATTTATCCTAAATAACTATGGGCTGAATTGGTTAATACGGCTATCTACATTTTGAACAGAACTGGAAAATCAGCTACAAATGCTATAAGTCCTTATTAATTGTGGATAGGCAAGAAACCTCAAACGAAACATTTTAGAATAAGTGGTTCAAAATGTTGCGCTCATATTAGGTGTCAAAAACAAAGAAAGATTGATAAAAAAGCAGTAGAGTCATCTCATAGGATGTGATGGTGATAAAGGCTTCCGAATTTGGACTAAAGAAGAATCTAAAGTTATCTTGTCTAAAGATGTGAAGTTCGAAGGAAAGTCAGAGTGTCGTCTTGAACATGTCAAATTACTATCCCAAGATGTAATAAGAGAAGAAAAGATATTTCAAGATGAATATCAAGAGAGCGCTGAAGAATCTGTCAGTGAAGATACTGAAAGTGTAACCGATAACAAAAGCAATGAAATTAAAGAGAGAAGATCAAATACTTAGCTGAGAGATCGGTCATCTTTGAAGAAACCACAATATTTAAACGAATTTGTACTGGCGGCAGAAGATTTTAGTCAATGCAAATTTAATTCCTGAAACTTTTGCAAAAGTACTGCTGAAACTTCAGCAGGAAACAGGCAATGGACGAGGCAATTGGTTAATTAAGAAAGAATCGAAACATGGAAACTTTACCAAAAGATGTCAAGGCAATAATATCATGTAAATGGGTTTTTCGACTAAAACTAATGCAGATGGTAGCATAAATAAGTATAAAGCTCGACTTGTTGCCAAGGGCTTCAATCAGCATGAGGGTGTTGATTATAGCCAAACATTCAGTCCAGTTGCAAAGATAACAACAATCGGATCTATTATAAGTGGAATATATATTGCATAGTTTGATGTACCAACTGCGTTTCTATACGGGAAACTTGAAGAAACAATTTAAATGATGCCACCAAGTGGGAGTGAAGACGGTACCAGCAAAGTATGTAAATTAAAGAGGAGCTTCTACGGTCTATGGCAATTGGCAAGATGCTGGAAGAAATGTTTTGGAATATGCTTAGTCTTGGTTTTCAAGTGAGTCAGGCCATCCATGTTTGTATATTCGAAACAGAAATGACAAACAGCTGCTGGTAGTGCTATACGTGGATGATGGATTGGTTGCAGCTACAGGCAATCCTGACTTGAGTGTTCTTTTTTGAAAAATTGGAAACCGAATTTGAAGTCATAACGTCAGAGGCCAATTTATTTCTTGGGATTGTAAATAGAACAAAATAAGAATGATAATATCAAAATTCATCAAGAAACATATGCAAAAAGTGTTTTGAAGAATTTTTCGCATTGCAAAGTTGTGTCAACTCCAATGCTGAAGGTCTTAGAAGATAAGCAATTAGGGAAAGAAAATAAAGAAGAATCAGAATTTCCGTACAGAGAAGCTCTTGGGGCGCTAATGTATCTGATGCTTGAAACAAGACCTGATTTTTTCGGAACTCTTGAAAATTCTACTGCTGAAGATATATCGAGATTGAAATGTAGCAGGAACAATAAATTATGGAATCACGTACAAAACAGAAACAAAAGATTCTGGCTTAAAATGCAATAGCTGTACAGACTTTGGAGGTTGTACCAAGACAGGTCGATAAACTTGAGGGGTTGTTATCAACTATGCTAGAGGTATTATTTCATGGTCAAGTTAGCGGCAAGCTATGGTGGCAACTTCGACTACAGAGGCCCACATTGTAGGTTTCAACAAATAACCAGATTGCAGACATGATGATAAAACTATTATCCAGAACACGTTTGCAGATTTCATGTAATAAAATGGGACTATTATAAAGACAATTTTTTATTTAACAAGGGAATCTATTAAAATAAATAGCTTAGAATCAACGCGTTAAATATAACATTGAATATTTTTATTATATATCAAGTGAGTGTGTTTTTGATGTTTGAGAAGTAACAAAAAACTGTCAAGATATTTTTTCTGTAAATATCATAAATTATCAATTGTAATTTCATAATTGTTTTACTAGTAAAACTAGTTTTACTACAATAAAATTGCATAAAACTAACAAAGCAATATCCAAGTTTCATCACTTGGTATGATGGTGTACTTATATGAATTCTGAAAATTGGCGATCGAAATTTTTTGACCATATCTTTTGACCACATACTGCGACTCCTTTTGAAATCTTTGTTCAAATTAAACCATCGGGTAGAGCTAAATTTTCATGTAAAATCGAATAACATAAATTTGAGCACAATCGAATGGAATACATTCTTCAATATTACTACGGATGCCTCTACCCTCTATTACACTATCCAAATGGCTGTATGACACACCTTTTCTCAGCAGACACATTTCGCGCATCATCGATATTGAGCAATAACCAACGTTTTTGCTCAATTTTTGGAGATTTTGGTCAACTTATCAGTCCATGTGTACATAGCCACCACACAGACCGGCAAGCGCTCCGCTCATTTGCGTGACACGCAGAGTATCATATACGCATCGCAGACACCACACACACACACAGGCACATGCACGTAGGCAAACGTCAAGCAGTGACCACAGTCAGCAGCATAGCGACGACGCGCAATAAATCTATTTGCGTCATTCTTATAGTACGTACTTTATTAATATAGCTTAGTCATATGTTTTTGTTTAAGTTATTACAGAACCGTGTTATAACTATTTATTGATTTAATTATTGACTCAACACTGAGGGAATCACAACCGCAGCAAAATTTTGCAAACTTACTTGCACAGAGGTTAATGGTGCTTTTTTCGCAACAGTTGATGGAAGTACTACTGCGAGACGTTGTAATTGATTTTTATGCCTTTACTAAAATCGTAATATATCAAAAACGGAATTTGAAAACAATATTATCGGAATAATTTCCTTTGAAAACAGTATTATCGTATTTCAGTACCGCCATCTAATAGTCACTTTTAGAAATTTGTAAAGGCTGTCATTTTACTATAAAAATTAATATAAAATACTGGATAACCTTATATGTATTATTAATTTATTATATAATAATAGTTAAAAACTGCAACATGTATTATTAAAACGATATATGTAAAAAGTTAATAAAGGTAGTATTATGTATAGCAAACTATTCAAGCAACTTTTAAAGCAAGAAGGAAAGCATATCGCAAATTAGGTGATTTAAAATTTAGTATCGCTTACTCATAGTCTAATTTGCGACTAGCATAATATTCTAGATTAAATTAAATAATACATTAGGAAATCCCGACAGATATGTCCTATATTTCCGACATAATTATTATTAGCTCACTTCCTGATGCATAGTATTTCCAATTTACAAAATTATATTTGTGATAGACATCTGAACATAAATATTAATATTAAGCTTAATATTCACTCGCTTCTACAATACTGAAACAAGATGTGATTTACTGCACGAAAGTTTCAGATATCCAAAAGACTAGACATTTATAGCTTCTTAACTAGTTTCAATTAATAGTTAAGAATTCTTAAGTCGTTGTCAATTAAAGCAATAAAATTTTATATATTTATTGAAACTAGTTCAGGATTGTTAAGCTGTTGTCAGTTAAGGAAATAAGATTGAATAAATAATGAAGATGGTAGTATTTCCAGCAGTTACTGTTTCACGTTTTCAAATACGTGCAAAGAGAAATCACTCATGAAATGACTTTTTGTTAAGATCATTGTTTTTTAATATTATGTTAACTATTACGTAAGTTCTAGTAGAAATGTCTTCTGAGATGGTTAAAGTTTGTGTCGTTTGATGTTCAACATATAAGAGGAAAGCGGAAACTCCAAAGCAGAATTACAAAACGGAAACTAAATATTGCATATTATAAATCAGCAATAGCTTATTTTTATCGGAGATAATATGTGGACTAAATAATTAGGTAATTAAATTTAGAACTTTTATTTAAAAAATATACGCATAATTTAACTTACTAATATTTAAAGAAACATTTGGCTATAGTCATAAATTGTGCATCAAAGATTAGTTTTATAGGTGCCACCATTCAATACGAGACTTTAGGAAAGAAGCAAGAGTTAAAAGTACCGTTAGTCTAAGAACGAATGCATTTTAAATGAACCATAAAACATCAAACCCCACTGTTTCTCTGTACTTAGCTAAATTGGACGTATTGCCAACGCTCTGCTGCTCTGCGCAAGTATATGCTAGTATTCATATACTTGCGCAGAGCAAAACCATCAGGAAAAAAATCTCTTTTAAAGCTCTGTTTTCTACGAGATAACTGAATATGGGTCAATTGACGAAGGTTGCAGCTGGATCTGTGTTTGTTTGTTTATTGCTCACGTTAAATTACCACGTTTAAAGGGTAAATTCGCTCGCGATTATAACCTATTGCATCAGTTTCGTCTAGAAGAGACACACTTAAACTTAGTTCCCGGGCTCTCTCCGACTTGTAAGTTTAGATATTCATGATCAAAGACAATTTATTAATCAGTTAAATACAATTGAACTATATATATATATATATATATATATATTATCATGTAAATTGTTAATTGTAATTATTGTTACTCAAAAGTTGTATAGTAAACTCGCGTTATAAAAATCTAAGCACGTTGTTTAATTTTGCGTTTTCTAGTAGTACTATTTAGACATTATATAACCACTTTCACTAATTCGCGAAATATCCATATGAATCTGGACCACCCACGCCCATGATATAGCCCATTGCTGATGCAGCTACAATATTCAACTAGATTTATCAGGATTAGTAAATAGGTTTATCTATAATTTTTATCAATCTTTAATAAAGATTATGCATAAACTGAATAATCTCTATCAAGTAAATTATCTCTTTACTTCTACATGAACATTGGGCTTAAATGATATTTACAAATGGCATATATCTTTGTCTAATATGATAACTAAATATAACATCATATATTTTATCGACAGATTTATATTATGCAAATTAAGTAATACATTTCATATTATATAAATACATAATAGCTTAAATATACTCGTGCTCTAAACTCTGCATATTTCAGTAATTTATACTGTTTTTCCGTTTGAATTATATACCATTTAGTGGAACATTTCTAGTTATACCGTGAGTATCTTTTAAAAGGAAACATACATACAATAAGAACTACAATGATATACTATGTTGCTTCTGACAGACTTCCCTCCGCGACTCTGCTAATGGGGAGACTTAGCGATCGTCACCGATGGTGCAAACAAATATTTTTATACCACAGAATTTTCTATCCTCCGGAAACGTGCCTTCAGCCGCCAGGTCAGTTTACCGTGATACTGCGCGCTAGAACTGTTCAGTGTATATAAAACGTGCGCTGATATGACAATGAACCGACAACTATGCGAGGAGCATGTAAAAGCGGGATATAATACAACGGGAAGGCACGGGTTCACTTTAGCACAAGGAATCGAAATATGATACAGCAAAGGATAGTAATAAAGCAATGTAACACACTTAACAACCCCGGTCGAACAGAGATCTTAAGCTTACCGAATGACTGTAACGACGGGTCGATGCGATACAGTGACATACGCACTAGGGGTGTACTGGGGTTAAGGAAACCATTATGACTTACTGAACACCCATGTCGAACCGAGATGCTGAGCTTGATGAGTTATTGTAATTAAGGGGCGATCCGTTACAGTGACATACACGGTGTAACAGGGTCAAGGAAACGCTTACTTACTTATCCGGTGGTGGTCGCCGGCTGTCGGTACTGCTGCTTTGAGTTCATAAAATGAACTAAATTATTCTATTTTTTTTTGTTTTACGTAGGAAGTGGCGAAACCTTCAAAAAGCGCCGGGTGCCTGTGCATCCGACAGTGTGGGATTTTTACCCTAACTAAAAAACCACTCCCTGTTGGGACTGTATATTGTTGGGAGATTGGAGAGTTTGTTTGAATGAGGCTTTAGTATTTATCATCCTCTTCAGCCTGGAACTGGGATTGAGTGGAATATTTTTAGAAATTATGGTAAGCTGATAGTTTGCAGATAAGATATGCGCTATAACATTCGCTTTACAGCCAAGGGAACCTGCAATACCTTGGCCATAGCATGGTCAAATGATGAGGGAGTTTGGTTTACTGGGGTGAGCTGATTTGCTGGTTGTCTTGTATTTTTAAGTCCTTACTTGGCTGCACAAGTCGGTGTTAGTTGACCTGAAATAGAGGTTGTTGTTGTGGAAGAGTGATAGTTTTTGTCTTTTTTTGTTTTTGTTTATTTTTTGTTTTTTTTTATTTTTATTATTTTTTTTTATTTTAATTTTGTCTTTTTATTTTTTTATAATATAGGCGTAGGGATCATATTAGTGACAGTGGGATTAATTCAAGGATATCTTGGAGATCCGCAGGACGTTCCTGCATGGTTTGGATTATTCGAGCAGGCGGATGTGGGAAGGGTCATCGAGGTAGTTTGCTACGGTGGTGTCTGGCTTTCCAATCAGAACGAAGATTTTGGTGCGCTATTGGGTTGTTTTCTTCATCACGTCGAGTCGGATATTTAGACTGTAGGGCTATTAGGCGATCTGTGATAGGCTCAGGAGAGCAATGTTGATAGGCTCAGCATTAGAGAAAGAGTATATATTCTATACAAGACAGCGGTATTTATAGGTGTGAGCTTTCCACAGAATCTTTTCTCTGTTGTACGGTCTTTATGGAGCAATTCACTCGTTAATTGTTCCGTGCTACGGTCTAGGCTTATTTCAGTTGCAGCACATCAGTTTCCACATGAGCGATGGGCCAAGCAGTATAATATTCAAGTCCCCTACTCTTATTTATTAACGCTATATGCGTTCCCATAACATAACAGTAAGTCAACAGCACACGACAGTAAGTCTAACATGACAGTACTAAACCTATCTCTCTTCGATCATTACTGTGTCTCAATCTACTGCATGAGCGTAAGCGTCTACAAACAATTTAATTACATTTACATTTTAACTTATAAACTGGTTTCTTACCAATGCCGCGGTGTTACAATTTATTTATTTTAAGGAATTAATTTATTCAGAGTAACGTGCTATGTTACATGTTGTAATACTGTAAATACATGTACTGTATTGTTTGCGGACTAAACATCTCACAAATTTTAAAACAGGAACTGTCATGTAGGAAGACACCGTTCTCGGTTATCCGGGGGGATAAGGCTTTTTGTTGTTGTATTTTGTCTATATAATATACATCAATTTAATTGCTATTATCTTAAATTTTGACAAAAAAAGTTGAATATATATAAATATATATACATATATACAAATTTACATATATACATAACTAATAACAAATACTTTAAAAATAGTCAGTATTCAGGCCTCCTCAAACCACTTGGTGAACCGGAAATTGGTTTCTAATTATAATTCCGTGGCCGAGTAACGGTTTTTAAAAAAAATTATTTCGGAATTATAATAAAATTTAAAGAATTTAATTTGTTTGATTTTAATTTAATAATTAAAAAATCGTTTAGAATTGGAGTAACAGTTGATGATAAATAGAAGTCAATAATGTTCTAAATACTCCGTTTAATAGAAATTAACTTTATTACTTGATTCAGTTAAACTTTGTTGTTAGCCGACATGTTTCAATCGCCTCTTCATCAGAACTAGAAGGTTTGGATATAAGCATTTACCATCAGTGTTGTACAATGATTAAAAAATATATATTGTTTGGAAATTTAGTATTCCTAATAGTACATTTACTCTAAGCCAATTATAAGCGTTGTTCACTTGAATAAACAATTAATCCTATTTGTGAAAATTACTAACACGTGACAAGCGCTTGTTTCGACGTTTCGCATCTCATCAGACGTGTGTGCGTAATGTCGTGTGTGCGTAGTGATTAGAAGCGACATCGCGCCCCCACGTCTGATGAGATTCAAAACGTCGAAACGTAATATTTCTAGCTGGCAAAATTTTTATAAGTTCACAAATAGGATTAATTGTTTCTCCAAGTAAACAATGCTAGAATTGTCTTAGGGTAAATGTACTATTACGAATTCTAAATTTCCAAACTATATATATTATAGAAAGTTTGGCTTACAATAAAATTACGTTAAAGTTACCTGAAAAAACTGTCCATTTCTGTGTCAACTTGTGATCAAGCACACTTTGATATTAGAACATTTTAATGATAATCTTAAAGATTCTGTTGTCTTTGGAATTATTTTTAAACTTTCTTTAAAATATTAATTTAAGTCCAAGAATTAAAAAAAATGTCTAAAAAATTATATTACTAAATTTTTTGTGATATTTTCATGTTCATTTTTTCTGCTTAAAAATTATGCAGAAATCGCTGTTTTGTCTTTTCTTCGCATACCAACTTTCCGTCCCAATTGTACGTTCTATTGGTTAACGATCAAAATAAAATCTTGGTTGTTGGCAATTTTTCTCCAATTGCAAGCCCAAGTTTTAGTTATATCTCATCCTCATCGCCAATTATAATTTGATGCCCGAGTAACGATTTTTTAAAAACTTTTATTAAGGAATTACAAAAAAATTATTATAGAATTTAATTTGTTCCGTTTTATTTTGTTCCTTAAATATACTTTGAATTACAATATACATTAATAATGGAGATACAACGCTAGATTTAGTTATATTCCAAATTAATTTAATACATTAAAAGAATTATTTATAACTACTATGCCAAAGGCAAATTTTAAAATTATAATTATATAAATTTTATAAATTAAAATTATATAAAATATATAAATAATAGGTTTAAAGATAAACGATAGTTTTAATTGACAGGTGGAGCTCAAATTGACAGTAGAGCTATAGGTACTAAACTTTGAGCTCTACCTATCAATTTACTGATAATACTTCTGAAAACCAATTGATTTCGAGGATTATCTCCATTTTCTTTATCTAAGAATGAGTTAATTAAATTTTCACAAGTTGCTTTTAATAACTATCCAAATTGATTGAGTGCCATCAAAAGATGGGATAACATTTACATGAAAATTTTGAATATCATTTGTACAGGCCCTGAATGAACTATTTTCTAATTTTGATTTAGAAAATATTATATTAATATTTCTGATAACTCACAAAGAGAGTCATTGCTTTCAACACCAAAATTTAACTCGATATCGGAATCAGAATCAGACATAAATAAATGAATATATATTTAAGAATTTATAATTAAAGGATTGATAAAAAATAATTAATAAAAATTTTCTTACATAAATACCAGTTGAGCAACTATCGTCAAACTTTTGTTTACTTCAGTCGTGGCTCGCTGAGGGAGAATTTGATTTCATTTAATTTATCACCGTTAAAAGAAAACTTAATTTGATTCAGTTATTGAATTGAATCGTTGAATTGATTAATTTCAATTTATTTGTTACGGGAAATTTGGAGTACTAATATGCCTTAATAAAATTATTTGAAAAATATTAAAAATAATAAATTAATTTAAATGAAATAAATGTTTAAATCAATATTAAATAAATAAATACAAAAGAATTACACCGCGAAATACGTTGGTCAAATCTTAGAGAAACTTGTTGTGACGTTGTGACGAAACACCGTTGTGACGAAATGAACATCAAAAACAACTTCAACTTTATTAACATAAATCAATAGAATTAAAACTAAATAATGTGCTTAGTTAAAATGTATAAAGCACACGTTCTGTCCTTTAAGGCAAAAATGTACAAGTTTAACGACGGTTAAAAATTTAATGACTGAGAAAAACAATTGTTTTTAATTTAGCATATACAAAATCGTAATTATCATATACACGTATTGAAGATAAATAAACTCTTTGAACTTACCACATGCTGCAAGGTAGATTAACCACCTTGCAGCATAAGCTAAAATTTTCATGTACTATGAACATTTATTTGGTAATTATACGTGACCTACAAATATTATATAGTAGTGTCTGTTTGATATGAAACAAAAACAATTGACTTATTTTGCTCGCTATTCAAATTTAAGAAGTACATTGATACAAGCTAATTCTTTATTGATAAATTTAATTTATATGAGGGATTTGTAAACATAATACTTTATAATATGAATTTAAGACAAAAAATTTAAAAAAAGTATTTCTAAAATATTTTTGTGATTTTCTTGTTCAATGTTGATTGAACACCAGTTTTATTGTTTTTCCTAAAAATTATGTAGAAATCGCTGTTTGTCGTTTTCTACGCGGGCCAATTTTCGTGCCAGTTGTAGGTTTTATTTGGTTAACGATCAAAATCCAAACTTGATTTTTGAAAATTTTTGTCCAACTGTAAGCCCAATTTTTAAATATATCCCAACCTCGTCGCCAATTATACTTCCGTAAGGGGTTTTTAAAATCTTTTATTACAGAATTACAATAAAACTAGTGTATTATTTAATTTGTTTGAATCTAAGTTAGTAACTTAAATACACTTTTAATTATAGTATACTTTAACAATTTAACAATATACTTTAAATAGTGCTAGATTTAGTTCTATACCAAATAAGTTAACACATTAAAACAATTATTTACAGCTGCTGGGCCATACACAAAGACTTACAGTTATACAAAGTACATTAGCAATACGTTTAAAAAGGATTATCAAAATTTACTATATCTAAGAATGAATTAATTAAATTTTCACAAGTTCCTTTGAATTACGGTAAAGTTGATACGTGCCATAAAAAGATAGGATAGCATTTACATGAAAATTTAAAATGTTATTGGACATTAACCTTTAACTATGGAGACGTAACGCAACGTTTAGTTATATTCCAAATTAATTTAATAATTTAATATATTAAAATAATTATTTATACCTGCTAGGCTCAACCCAAAGCCTTACATAAAATAAATAATTAATACGTTTAAAAATACACGATTTGAATTACATGACAAACGATAATATAATAAAATCACCTTGTCGCGAGCGACAGGTTTATATATCTACCACTCGACGCAGCTGTGAAGAATGATCTCATCTTCTAGAAAATTCTAGAAGCTTATATATGCATTAAAATCTATGAATTATATTCGAGAAAAGATATACGAACACAAAATAGTATCTGGTTGTGACTAATTACATCGCACACTTCTTATAATCTACCGGGCATTTTTAATATATAACTCACTTCAATAGAAATAAAATATGAAATAAAATCAATAGAAGTAAAATACGTGCAAAAAAATGTCAGAAAAAATTAGTTCCATACAAACGCGGTTGAATGTAGGAACATACAAAATACGCGTTTTTATAACTAAAACCATTTTGAATACTTTCAATCGACATTTGCTTAATTTTGCATGCAAAATATTTAACATAAAAAAATAATTTTTATAACAAACTTTTTTCTACTTTAGTTTATAAAAACGTTTTTAAATTAACATAATATTTCGAAAAAACATGTTTTTAATATGTGTACCATGGAAAGGCGTCACTTTTATCAAACGATGCTTAGTATACATTCATCCACGTTGTTCATGACTACATTATTTCCTTTTCCTCAAATTTATCTTGACCGATGAGATGTTCTATATCACGAGTTGCCTTAGCAATATGTCACGTTGTACTAAATTGTGCATATCAATCAACCCGCCTGAATCGTTGCCGATGTACACAAGAGTTACGTTAAAATTTCTATTGCAGTGATTCCCAATCGTTATTTGACGGAACTCGAAAAATTGAAATTATTGAAGGAGCTTTTAGAAGCTTTTAGAAGATATTTGGTTTTACTTCTATATCATCAAACTTCATATGACTTCACATCATCAAACTTCATATGGCGGACAAATTTCATATAATCTATTTACAAGGTAGGAGACATAATTGATTTTATTAGAACCTATACACTAATGTCTGTATAATTTTCTTGTTTATGTTTAATAAATTTTATACAGTGCCTAATTTATTATAAAATCTAATAGTTTGTAAAAAACATCTCCTATCATATTAATATACCATGATTTCAATGAGAACTTTATTGACAAATGAGCCATTCTTTAAGTACTAGTAACATAGAGCTCAAGCTTGTTCTAAATGCACAGCACAATAGTAAAGGATGTTTAAAAAGGATGATGGTTCTGTATAGATCTATGCCAAGTGAGATTGTTTTACAGGAGTTTGGAAAGTATAAGTGCTGGATATCAGGTGTCGAAAGAATAATCCATTTTCAAAGGAAGGTATGCATTGATACAGTAGATATATTGGCGAGGAAGGTATACATAGCGGGAATGAAAAACGTAGGAAGTAGCAGACAGAACAACATCTGGATAGCGAATAGAAAAAAAAACAGTGCTTGCGAGGATTGGAGAGTTGGTAAATAGAGTGTGCGAAAAATGATGGAAGGAAATGAAGTGATTAATGAGATAATGGAGAGAATGAAAGATATAGAGAGGCTGGAGAGTAGATGTAATTCCAACTATAAGAGGATAAGAGTAGAGGAAGGGATGCCAATGTATTTAATATCGGAGCTTAGTATGGATAATAAAAGGACGATTGCAAGGTATATATGTGGATGTGAAGAATATGGAAATAGATATTGGATGAATGAGCAAGAGAGGTTGTGTAGAATTTGTGGTAGAGAAGAGAAAGGTGGAGTCATTGGGTGAAATTGTGTGAAGGGATGGATTGGAGGGCAAATGAATGGGACAAAAAGAAAAGGAGCTTAAGGTAATGAAAAGAATTAGAAAGGAAATAATACAGAGAATGTGAATTGGATGAAGGGGTAAGAATGAAAAAATGAAGAAATGAGAAAATATACATATCTAAGTCATTGACAGGTTCTAGGACAAGGCATTGAGATGAAAGAAATGGGGTGTATGGGCAGCAAGAGAGAAGAAACGAAAAAGATAAGGAAAGAAGGCATTGGGATAATATTAGCCTTCCAGGCTCCCATGGGAACTGGGGTCGAATTGAAGAGAATGTATGAATTCCACAAAACCATTTAATCCGCAAAACCATTACCCGACACCATTTAATCCGCCGACCAAGAAGACTTCCGGAAGAATACCTCTCCTTTTCAACTCTAGAAAATAATGCAGAGGCGTCAAAATGACAATCAAATCTTTATTGACTTCCGTAGAAATATATTAAATATAATACAGGATAAATAGTATAGACCATGGGAGCTTTTATGTCGCCGGTTTTGGCAATTGAATCAGCTGTATCATTTCCAGCAATTGATGAATTATCTCAGATCTGGGATCCAGAATAGTTTAATTACATAGGCTTGCATTTTTCGGCTGTATTATGTTTTTCAAGTTTTGATGATGGATTCCTATGTATGTTTGTGCCCTGAATCCAAAAGTGACCTTAGATTCTTGCCATCACGTCTACATTTTTTGCAAATTGCAATTTGTCTAAATGTGTTATATATCAAAAAAATCACAAATATAAGACGTACTGACAGATTTAAATACATAGGTAATGCTACCATCTGTCGGTTTATGATGAAAACGAATAGTTGACATTATAAACCGGCAGATGGCAGCACTTTCGACACTAAACGTCCTGACCATCTCAGCTGGCTGTCAATGTTGACGCAACCGTTGGTACGTATGCTTTGTGATCAAAAGTGTTTGTGTCGGCGGATATACGCTGAAAAGCAAACATACAGTGTCCGAAATGGCGTCAAGAGGCTGTAAAAAGTCTGCAGATTCCTTTTGTTACATTTGTGGTAAGTTAATGATATCAAGACAAAAACGACATACAACATCGTTCGTGTGGTAAGTGTATCTCGCGTATTTCGGAATACGAACCTGGAATACGAAGTGGCATACAAACCTGGCAATTCTGCTCCACAATTATGTATACAAACTGAACTGAACGATTTGATTCGCAACTGCCATCTGACCAAAGAGGAGTCCGAATTGCTTGGTTCACGGCGTAAAGATAAGAATTTGCTCGCAGCTGGCGTTTCGTTTTCCTGGTTCGGGTACAGAGAAAAATATTTTATTCCATATTTTTTGGAAGAAGGAGGCTTAGTATCCTATAATGATGTGTGTAGACTGTTTAAGACATTCAACATTCCGTACGAAAAGACAGATTGGAGACTTTAATAGATTTCTCGAAATGAAGCCTTAAAGTTGTCCTGCTTCACAACGGAAATAGGTATGCCTACATATCCATATGGCATTCTGTACACTTACAAGAACGGTATGATAGTTTAGAATGTGTTCTCCAAAAAATCAAGTATGACGATCATAAGTGGATCATGTGTGGTGATTTCAAAGTAATATCGATGATCCTTGGACAGCAAGGCGAGTACACAAAGTTTCCTTGTTTTTATGTGAGTGGGATAGCAGAGGCAGGGAAACTCATTGGAAACAGAAAGATTGGACACAACGAGCGTCATTAGAACCTGGAGTAAAAAATGTGCTCCAAAAACCTCTGATCGAGTCCACCAAAGTTTTCCTGCCACAAAGACATATTAAATTAGGCTTGATGAAGCAATTTGTGGCAGCCTTACCAAAAGATACTAAATGTTTCCAGTACATTTGTAACAAATTTTCAGCCTTGTCAACGGCAAAACTTAAAGAGGGTGTCTTTACGGGTTCGGACATTAGAAAACTTTGCAAGATTAACATTTTGAAAACGAAATGGAAATTTTGAAAACGAAATGGAAGGTTTTGAAAAAGAAGGCTGGGTCGCCTTTAAAGACGTAGTAACCAAGTTTCTGGGCAACAAATAGGATCTGAGTTTTAAGTCTAACGTTAGGACTATGCTGCAGAAGTGCCAAAAGTTAGGCTGTACCATTAGTTTGAAGGTTCATTTCCTATATTCACATATGGACTAATTGGCTGAGGATCTCGTTGCTCTTACGGAAGAGATGGATGGGACAATCCATGAGGACATCAAAGTAATGGAAAATCGTTACCAAGGATGATGGGATACTACAATGATGGCGGACTATTGCTCGATGTTGCACTGGGATAATCGGAGAAGATCACATGCACGGAAAACCTGAAACAGAGCATGGCTGGTCCAAAAAGACGTCGACACAATAAATAAAATCGTGAGTTTTTTATTTTCTATATTCTGTTATATTATGTCTATTATATGCCTTAAAATAATACGTTATATACGAAACAAACCTATTTCACTCTACCATTAAGTATCATATTTGTGATACTTTTGGACATTTACTACATTTGGAAAATTGCGATTTGCAAAAAATTCTGACATGATGGACCGAAATTAAGGTCATTTTCGGGTTCAGCGCCTACGATACATTGGAATTAATCATCAAATTTAAAAAACAGAACCATCGCAAGCTAGTGTTATCAAACCACTTTCTGGTGCAAATGCTCTTATTAGATTGAAAATTCTGCCTTTATTATTGACGAGTCCGAATCTGAATCGTTGTGTAATCATGTCCAGAGATCTCTTGGAATAAGAGAAGAAATTAATATCCAATTTATAAATATTGTGTTCTAGTAATATTTTGTATGCAGGGAAAATCTCCCTTTATCCCAGAGATTGAAGGACGGAAGACAATGCCTCAAAGCTCTAATGAATATATTTTTGCTATATGAGATGTCATGGAGAAGATTTCAGATAAGGTAGGAGAATTATCGTAAAAGAGGTTAAGCATGTATTTGCTGGAAATATAAAATGTTCTAAGCTCTAATGGGGGCCCTGCTGCCTCCAGCAGTAAAACATTTGCATGGGAAAATTTCATAACACCCAAACATATTTGAAGAGTGGCAAACTGAATTCTATAGATTATTCCGGGTTTCCCTTAGAATAGTCTAGATAATCAATGGAACCATAATCAGTTCTTGACAAAATAAAGGCTTTGCAAACCAAAAGCAAAATATTAGGGTTCAATCACTAATTCTTGGAGGTAAGAGATTTTAAAATATTTAATCTTTTAAACATATTGGGAGAATAGATATCGTTGCAATGTCACAACCAGAAATTAAGAAATTAATTATAATAGTTGTTC
>WYDF02141605.1:0-22827 GCA_009867245.2 Adranes taylori
CCCAGCAGATGAGAGGCGGGCGTGGTCTGGTGGTGGGGGGGGGGGGGGGGGGGGGGGGGGTGTGGGGGGGCTGCAATTTAGCCATACTCAGTTGCTATGCATTATTATTCCCGCATAAGGCAACTAAGCATTAATGAATGTAAAATATTGAAGGTTGTGTCATCAATAACTCTGTGAGGTTATAATTAAATATTATACGCTTAATTCAAATACGAAATAAAATGTTGGCATGTGTCATGTTTGAAGTTCATTATTATTATTTCTGCCAGGAATTTTTCAACTAGAATAATTTAATTTGTCTCAAATTACATTGGCAGTGAATTTGAGAGAGAAACATATCATTCTGGAATTTACTCATAATTGTGTAAAATCAAATTGAAGGCGCTAGATGCTGCGTATTACGTCAAAACGTATTATGCAATGTTGTGACCGCAATAACCCTCATCAACAAAGAATTAGAAAAATGCAAGCATCTTGGTGAACAAAGCAGATAGCTGAGCTACGCAGCCCGGCCAATGCAGCCAGGTGTAAATATCAGCGCACAGTAAAACGCCATGGACATAGTACTGCAGAAGCTGAATGCAAAAGTGCCAAGGAAGCACGCAAAACACTATGCTTTATTAAGCGAAACCAAAACAGGTGTTGGAGAGATTTTCAGACGGCTAGAGAAAGGTCCATGGGGACTAATATACAAGGTGAGAATCAAACGTTTGCACAAGAGGTGTGTTCCACCTGAAAACATCGACGGAATCGCAGGGGAGTTGTTTCCAGAAAGGAGAAGCATTGATGACAATTGGCCCATTCACCTTTAGAAAATGGGGAACCTGTTGGCCTAAAGAAACTACAACAAGCAACCGCCAAAATTAAGGACAACAAAGCAACTGGCCCTGATGGAATACCGAGGCGTGTGGTTAAACTTCTATTGGAGGTTAATCCATCAGTGCTCCTGTATATGTTTAACAGCATACTGCTAACATTCCCATACTGGGAACATTCCCAAGCAAACTTTGTGCTGATCCCAAATGGAAAATGCATGAGCACGTACAGACCAATATGCCTTTTAGCCTAACTAGCAAAGCTGCAAGAATGTTTAGTATTGCAAAGGTTGAATGAGCATTTAGAGAAAGTTGACGGTCTACATCATTCACAGCAGGCTTTTGAGAAGGCCGTTGTACAGTAGAAGCAGTAAAAGCCCTCTGAACAGCTCAGGCTGGCATGAGACACAAAAGAGCTTTTTGTGCGTAGGTTCTACAGGATGTGCATTCAGTACTGCCTGGTAGAACAGCATATAGAAAGTGCTCGAAGGAACAGAAACACCACAGAATTATTTTTAGCTACCTTTCAGAGAAAGTCCTCCGCTATATTAGAGCTGAAGCCAAAGAAAGACATTAGGCTATTTGCTTTCACTAACAACGTCGCTGTTTTGGCAACTTCCATAACTGATCACAAACTCGAATTAAATCTAAATGCAGAAATTGAGATAGTCGACCGATGGATGCCTTGGAAGCAACTCCAGTTAACTCCTCGAGGCTATTGGGCTAACTGGATGAAGGAGGGTCTCAAACCAAAACGTTATAGTACCCGGAATCATGTGTCTTTCAGTATAGTATCTGGGAGTATTGCTCGATAAATCACTGCAACTAGGAGCTCATGTAAAATATGCGGCTGAGAAAGCGAGCAGAGTTAGCACTTACACCTTCACTCAGGCTCATGCCTCGCTTAGGTGGGGCTGGGACTGCTAAATGCAGACGTCTATATATTGTAGTGAAGTCTGCTGCTCTGTATGCTGCGCCCGTATGGGCAAGCGCTCTGGCAACTGCCAAGACTGCTGGATTGTTGGATTGCTAGAAAGAGCTCAACGCACTGGACTCCCAGAAAGAGCTAAACACACAGGACTGCTAGGAGTTAACTGCGCCTACAGGATGGTATATTCTGATGCACTCTGTGTTATGGCGGCACTTGTACCAATAAAACTGTTGGCTCTAGGGAGAGAGCAAGTGCATATCTGCGGGGTATAACCTTGAAAGTAGAACGGCCAATATCATTATAAAGATGGCAAAGAGAATGGGAGAGTTCTTTGAAAGGCAGATGGACATATCAGCTGATACCCAATGTCTAAAGGTGGTGTGAAACCAAATGTGGTAATCTTAGCTACTATCTCCCGCAAGTGCCAACGGGACATGGTACTTTTGGAGAATATCTCTTTCGCATTGGCCGAAGAGTATCCGATTGAGTATCCGAGAATTGCAGCAGTGCATACCAAGACAGTGTGGAAGATCATCTTTAGCTCCGAGTCTTGGTACGTGGAAAGACAGACCTTGGAACGTCGGCTTGGTACTGACATTTCTCCGGACGTCAATAAAATTGCTCAAATGAAGAAATTTGGGATGCCTTTTCCAGTTTGGCGACAGATATTTTTACTCAAAACGCAGCTCAAGAGCGAGAGTGAAACCAAGTAGAAAACAATCAGAGACATGGTATGCACGGCTCTCAAAACCGCTGAGACCTTAGGAAACAGGATAACTTACTTCCTAACAAAGTGAAAGCAGTTAGTACGGTCGGTAAAGCAGGTAGGGCAATAAAATCTAGCCATTCTGATTGAGTAAATGTGTACAAACGGGTCCGACAGAATGTACAGGCCCCCGAGAGGTTTTAGTGGGTACAGTCCGTGACCCATGACCCATGGGTCACTAGTGTTCCCCACATAACCACAGTCGGTCGGCACCTTTCCTCTCGGTAAACAAAAAAGGACATGCTTTGCCCGGAACCAATGTTCCTCTTATTCCACATTCTCAACAACGCCACTGATCTGGTATTATTAAGTCATTCCATGTGTCTATAGAGTTAATCTAGAATTTTCATATCTTCTTGTTCATATCTTCATCTTCTTGCATCGTTTCATAGAGAATTGGGAGTACTATCAAAATGTAAAAAATATACAATGCGCTACTCGACAAGTTTTAAGAAAAAAAATTATTGATCAAAACTGATCAATAAATTTTTAATTGGCTCAGTATATTCAACATGTCAGAAATTGTCAGTACAAAGTATTCTTAGTATTATATAAATTCGCCAAATTTGGTTTTCAACACAAAAACAAAGTTTTTAAAGTAAAAGTTACTTAGAAACAAAATCGTGTGTTCTTTTCAATACCCTGTATTGCTTGAAATTTAAATCCATTGCTGCTTACCATTGCAGTGAAACTTCCGCTTACTATTTTTTTAGCTATTAGTGTCGCGAAAGTTTAAATAATAAAGCTTTGTATACAGTATTCCTTGGTGCACGAGAGAACATGACTCTCAGTTCGGTTCATTTAGCGCACAAACGCCTTATGTACTTTCTTTCTCACAGATTCATATAAAACTATTAACCATTTACAGGCAACAAGAATATTTCGAAAAACGCTAAAAAACCAATGAAAGGGACACTAAGTATATATCTAAGCTGTTCTGTCGAGTAATGTGTACGCATTCTGAAGAACGAGATAATTTGGGAGTATCATTGGGGATAATCAAGCAGCACTAGTAAATTGGGGGAGAAAGTTTAATAACATATAAATATTCTTCTTGTTCTCTCGTGGACCAGCGAATACTTCTATGGCTGGAATAGATATTAAAGTAATAAACGCTAAGTTTAATAGAATAGATAGGAGCTGACTTGTTTTTATTGTAAAGTAACAAAAAATCTAAAATAAACCTTCCCTGAATCTTTTGTGCAGATATCCATCAAATTATGCTATCCTAAATATTTAAACAAAACATTTAAGGTTGAAAACAAAATTCGTGCTTTCTGCAAGTTCTTTTTCCGAAAAGAAAGAAGTGCACCGACTTACTCTAAGATAGGCTGAACATTATTTTCTTGAATAAGCTGAATATGTAGCCACGTTATTTATTTTACTCACATACTTGGGAAGAATTCATGTAGAATGTGCCGTTTTTTGTGCATAGAGCTAAATGTACGATCCTATCTTCGAATACTGAGTAATGATGGGAATTCTGATTCTGCACTCAGAACGCGACTAACCGCTTCGTTCCATAAAGATACCGCAATAATTTACCATTCTCGGTTCCGTCTAGAAAGTCAGTTCAGTCTGTAAAATAAAAAAAAAAGCTCTAGCGGAGAGCCGTAAATTAATTGCTTTAAAAGACGATTTATATAAGTTGGCTCCGTATAATTAAAAAATTTACATTCATGAATTCTCAGCAACACAGAATAATAATTACTATCCCTACAATCGTTTAAACATTTATATATCTCGTTCTGTTAGAAAACTATACGGTATTTATTAGAATGAAAATCATCATCGCTTTGCATCCAATGCGTTACGCAGATCAGTCCGAAATGAAAAATCCGTACGGCATCCCAGTGGTCGGTGAGGTAAATGCCATCCGCTTATGGTATAGAAGTCATTAGTTGTTTATGGATATTTTCTACTGGAACCATAATGAACAATGAAGCATGCATCTGCATATTTTTGGTTGCGTATCCATCTCGGCTGATGCTTGTGTTGATTATGCATGCTGTGTGGAAGTATGTGCCTGGCCTGCTACTGTTGCATGCATTGTATGTGTGTCTAATTAAATACTTTCTTGCTGCTGCCATGAAAACAGAAAACTATGCTAATGCGGTCGAAGTAAAACATTTTACTATATGGCAAAAAAGAAAACATATCATGGATTCGATATGTTATAGGTTCGAGTCCATGAGTTTTGATTGACAAATGCATTAATTCAACAAATCATTAAATTACCTGCGATGTTGACTATCTAGTAGAGTAATTGAATACTCGTAACGTATATAACATTATTAATTCCTTTATTTCATCTCCAATGCCCTTATATCTGAACTAATCCTTTGTGTTTTATTGAAAACAAAAGCAACTAATTTTTAACGGCTTTTTTAAGTGATCGCATGGATAATAAATACGGCGGCACGTTTTCCTTCATTTGGTAAAAACACATAAAATGTGTTTCGTCTCAAAGTTCTTACCGAAAACACGATTATCTAAGTTGCGTTATAATTGAGACTCACACTCGTAAAAAAGATATTTATACGAAATTTATAAACTGCTCACTAATTTTTATTTTAACAGATAATAACTTTTCATTTCTAGACATAAAGAGTTTTATGTAGAGAAGGTATACCTACAATAACAAATGCTTTAATTTATGTTAATCCCTATATTGCCAAATTAACTTTTTGGTGGTCATTTATTTTACAACATAGTCCGACCTAACAGGTCAGGTTTGCTGAATATTATGCTGGTTTAAATCGCGGAATATATTGTAACAACTTATAATGTAATTATCACTAGGAATTATTATATTCTTATAAATGCTAAGTACATTCATAAAGTTTTAGAAAAATATTGAATAGATAAATCGTAAATAGATACTTTATTAACGCTTTCTCCATTTACAAAAATTGTTCAATATATAGTGCTGTAAAATAGGGCTACTTTGACTTCGAGGGTCACTTTGACACTATTAGGGGCAACTTTGACAACCCTCCTCGTATAAGGGGAGAGGCGAGAAATTTTGAGGTTATGTTACTGTAAACATTAGTAGGCACGTTGTTTGAGCATTCCGCAGTGTAATGAGGTGTTATTGTGGCCTAAATATTTAAAACATTGTGTAAATATGGTTAGAACCTACAAAAAGACACCGGGAGAACGTCTATACAAACACTATGGCAAAGAAGCTCTAAAAAATGCAGTTTGTGAAGTTAAAAGCGGTAAGTTATCAAAGTTTTAGATATTCTCTATGTATGAAAAATTTTTTTTTATTGAACAGTGTATAATTCGATGCATAATTAGGCCAACAATCTTATATAATACATATTCATTTTTTTTACAGCCAATAAATTGTTACAGAAAATACAACAAATTCTTAATGTCAAATACTAAAATAATTTGCAGAATAAAACTTTTGGCAGCGTTTTCTTTTACGTACAATATTAAAAGTGATTACTCAGCCATCTTTTTAATATTAGTAGCATAAATTAAATTGCTTTCGGAATGTTGCTATTTAAGATATACATTTAAATAGAGATAACTGAGTTGTGATTCGAGTATGTTACACTAATTAGAATAAAAGTGACAAAGTAAGGATACGCCAAGTAGTTCTGGTTTGTGATGATTGGCTTTTAGTTGTATGTAACTTATAATTGACAATGTAAATTAGTTTTTTACTTGTTTACTAAATTTGTGCTTAACTGATTGGTTTAAGGCTAAAGAAAGACATTTGCTCAATGATGACTCGTGTATTTTAATGTATAATATTATAATTAACAATGAACATGATATCATAATCTTCTTGAATTTTAGATATGTGCGCCATATTTGCTTGTTTAAACTTAGGAAGCTCTACGAGCGGCTTTTACAAAAATAATATAGATACTGCTCTTACTCATTTTACTCATTTTCCTTTGCTGTACACTAAAATGTTACACGCCATATGGAGTCTAAAACAAGCTAATCGTTTACGAGCCGCTCCTATGATGCACCAAATTGTGTATGAAGTCAATAGCATTTTTCAAGAACCAAAAGTTAAAAATCTTTGAGTTGATTTACCAATTTATCCCTGTCCCATATAGCTATGTGCTGTATCAGTTCAGAAGGCTTTTGCCCCTACGAAATTAACGTTTGCTAAATTTCCTTGTTCTAAGTGAAATGTTTCTTCTCAACGTTCAATGCATAGCACTTGATGCTCGTTAAATAGACTATGTTCCGCACATATTATGTGCTGTACTATTTTCATTTGCTCCAAATATTTGGTGACTACATGGTACTGTTCAATTTTCTCCACATGACATTTTCTAATATATCTCCTCGAGTCCTTGACACTAAGTAAAAATATACATATTTTATCCTCAAGATTAGCCTTTATGGATAGATAGTTAATCCATAATTTTCTATAATTGTTCTAGAGTAAAACCAACCGTTCAAAGACATGTCTAAAACCATTTTCGGGTTTGCATGTTTGGGTATCACTGATCTAAATAAGGTCGATAAATTAAACTCATTTTGAAGAAAAGACGTTATAATTCTCATAATATCAGGATCTATAAAGCGTTAAAGACCTGTGTCGTCCATTCATTGACCGCGCGGTCTGATACTGCACAGCGATACGTGTGAATCGGGACTTGATGATGTGGTATCGGTTTAATCGGCTTGTTATAATAAGAAAGAGAATTTGTAAACAACAAACAGCAACCCAGTTTTACAGCCAGAAGGAATTCTAAACTGATCGGGCGGGCACGCGGGGTAAATAATTATAGATGAAAATTACAGAGTACAAAATTTCTCGAACGATGACATGGACTGCATCGTCTGCGATTCATAACTTTTATTTCATTTTAGTTTAATTTCTTGTTAACGAGGTTTCGTTCTACATCTTTACTCTAGTTATTTTTATCGCTTTTTTTTAACAGAGTTAAGCAATTTGTATTTGAATGCTTTAAGGATAATTCTACACCAAATGGGAAATACTAGATAAGTCGATTTATAGGTAGAAAAGGAGAACTGCCAATATTTAAAGCCAAATGGGCTTTCTACGCAATTATACTAAATACCTTACAAAATTCATTTCGGAGTGTTGTACACCAAGAATAATCTATTTTCCTTAGAAATTCTGAAGATTTCTAGAACAAAACTAAAAATGTTTTTCGCTATGTAGCACGTCATATATAATGGTATATATTATTAGGTATTTATTAACATCCATTTTCCATGTGTCGGAATATCTCAGGCAATCCATTTGAATCTCAGATAATCTATTTGGATGTCAGAAAGATCATTTCGGTGTTTACACAGTGAATTTTCTCGAAGCTATATCAATAAATACTTATATCAAAGAAATCCATTATTTTCGGTGTCTTATATGATAAAAATGGCAGAGAAACATAGTTTTTGGTATTCTGTACACCGAAAATCTATATTCTTTATCTAGTATACAGCGAAAAGAATTTTTTGAGATCTTTTAACAAATATCCATATTTTAACAAATACCTGAAAATCCATATTTCCTATTAATTATAGAAGCTATCTCTTTTCAGTGACAATGCAACTTATCTAGATTTTCCCAGTTGTTGCAGAACTTAAAGAGCACTATTCTTTTTATATTAATTCGTATGGACATCTAATGTCCTTTTAAAACTCTTTGAATTTAACGATCATTTATTGAAGACTCATTTATGTTCAAAACTTATATTTGTATTTCCTGTTTTACGGGTAATTAAAATTGGTGCAATATTCGAAAACAAGATAATTGGAGATATTTTTTTACTTCCGATTTAACTTTTTTTTTATATATTTACAACAATGTCGCACGTCTTTGCAAGGAAAATAAGAGCACACTTAAAAGTAGCACTTTTAGTTCGGTAACACCCCTTTCTAGGGGGGTGCCCAATATATCACTGAAAGTTGTACTGCCGCGGCTAGGTCGGGAATCCGGAGGATTATTGGTGATCGGCTTAAGCTTGAAAAGGAACGAGGCGTTTGTCAGTTTAAAAAAATAATAATATTTCTCTTTAGTATACGTTAAAACCATTGAATAAATAATTTTATCGTTGCGATTTAGAAACCCTATATAAGAAATGTATGTATGCACGGAATGTTGGTCTGTCTATTGGTGTATATTTATTACCGAGAATATTGTCACATAGTGAAAAGTGTTTAATCAACTGTTAAACAACATAACATGTGCTTTGATACAAAAATTATAAATTCATGATATCTATTTATTAAATAATTATAGATGATAAGATAAAAGTAAACACACAAATAGAATTAAGCGACGGAAGAATCATAAAATATTTCGACGGGCAAAGGGTAAGTTACAGGGAGCAAACTCTTCCAAATTATGAGGAAAGTCGTAGTTCGCATGCGCGAAATCTAATTAAAACACATCTTATTGTAACTAAGGAGCAGGTACTAATTACCCTTGCCGAGTATTGATTTCTGAGAGACGTGCATACGAAATTAATAATAAGCAGTAGTAATTACAAGTGTTAGTAGTTAAGTTAAGTAAATCAAACAGAGCAAATCTAGATCGTTAAATAAAGTGAATAAAGAACAGGTATTCAAGTGCTCGGTCAACTTCTGATCCTGGTTAGGTGTGGAGTTGTTCTTACTGGAATAATTACACCGCAGTCAATGCATTACCCCACTTCAACATCTACCGTATACGCGGGACAATTCACCGTCCCTAGTGCAACGTGACAATAGATTATCTTGTGTTTATAGATAATTAATCATTATGGAATATTTTTCTTTGAATATATAAAATAAAGAGTATATATATATATAAATATTAATCCCGATAGTAATTAGAATATGTTTTCCGATAAATAACATGATTTCAACGCAATTATATTCATTAAGAATTATTTGTTTTGATTTAAATTGTAAACAAACATTCGCGAGAATATAGAAGTGGGGAATATTTGGTCGCCTATCTGAGAGTGTGGGTCGGAGAGAGATAGCTGACACTTGTTAAGTGCCCACAGGAGAAGTGGATACCATTTCTATGCAAGTGGATAGTTAAAAGCGTGTATGTACCGTATTTCGCGCAATGAAGCGTTCTCGAATGACGTAGATTGTTTATAATAAATAAAGTGGGAATAATACACGTAAATGTATATGCATAGAATACGGCTGGTCCTAAAGGCTGGTGGCTCGCTATTCCAGCAAACAGCGAGCTGTAGCACTCGCTTAATCGCTTAAATATTAAAGGAAATTTCGACACAAGGAATTTAAGAAAAAAGTAGCAAAATTTTCGAAAAAATGGGCCCTAAGGCTATCAAAACAAAAAAGTGCCTGTATATATGTTAATTTGTGATTTTGGAAAAATGTTTCAAACAAAATCGAAGGTCCTTTATGAAGCCTATAGAATAAAGTTTATTCGAATGTCCTATCTTTTATCGTTCCTGAGCTATTTCAAAAAGTTTGTTAAACTTCAGACGTGGCAACACTGCTTCCTATTTTTTATTCGGTGCATAATACAAGGCAAAATGTGTGGAAAATTTCAGTCTCCTACTTTGAACAGGATATTTCTGAACAAAAGAAAATGGCTCCTGTCCGCAATATTGGATTTACCAAAAAATAAAAAAATCGGACTCTGTGGGCTCATAGTCTACAACTGTATACCAAATTTCAACCAGATCGGTGCCATAGAGAAGGGGAAATTCTTGAACATACAGACGTACGTACGCACGTCCGTATATACTAAGAGACACCGAAAAATCGACCCTTCTTTTAATTTATTCAGCAAGAAACAATTTTTTAGAATAACCTCTTTATATAAAAATTGTTCCTTATGGCCCCCCTTTGAATTGCATATTAACGGATTGTAGTAATTTCAATAAAAGACACGTACTAAGGTGAAATAGAAAAAATTGTCAAAACATGAATCCTATATCTTTCATATACCTATATGGTATATGAAAGATAAAGATCTATAAGTGAAGCCTTTTAATTGTTACGAATATTGAATTATGTTCGAACTAGAAAAAACAGGTTACCCTATCGGTATGTTCTATAGTTTTTATAAATTAGTAAGCGTTTCTAAGAAACTGACGGCATTACAGATATCGAGAAGTCACAAAGAAACCCATAACGAAACTTTGAATTGTAAGTCCTACTGCTACTATGCCAAGAATTCTCGTTCTAAGAGAAACGAAAATACGTTGATAATGGCGCCATCTATTAGGAGCTCTTTGGCGTGCTTTAGTTATTTTCATTGTATGATTTTTTTTCTTTACTACGCAAGGTTTTTGATTCGCAATTTCCTAGAACTTTGAAGATTTTACAATGATCGTTTTCAGTATTCTTCGAAGATATCGAGTTATTCATAGAATCATATATAAATATAGTGGAAATTGTTAGTGATAGTGAAAAAATTGTTTCTTGGTCCAGAAAATGAATACATATTGATTTCAAAAACGGCGTTAGGCAAAGTTCCATGGTAAATGTTTTGTATTTTTATATGAGGTTTATATATTTATATCCCTAAAAATTTTATAATATTGTTATGTTGTACTTCTTGTGAAGAATTTTTGTAAAATTAATATTAAAATCTCTACAGTTACTCCAAAATCTTAAAACTCAAATTTTATGCCATTATTTAAAAAATTCTATAGCTCACCATTCCGTCAATTTGTGGACTAAGGAGCTAATTATTCTGCAACTTGCGAAACTGCCCTAGTGACTCCACTGCAAACAAGCAAGCCAGTGCAACGATCACTTTCAAACGAACAAAAAACCGACACGAAAAGAGAATATAATTCAGCGGAAACAAACTCAGCAAACAGAAGGCACAAAAGCAAGAGGGAGGCAAATAAGATAGCTGACCTGCGGTGATTCTAGGACTTTACCCCGTTTCAGTAGAGCTGGACGTAGGCAGCAAGTGATGGGAAGGAGTCCTTAATCTTGAATTCTTACAATTCTTTTCCAATCCTTCTAATCTTCAAACCAGCTGCCATTTTAAGATCTTACTCCTCAACAAAGCTGAGTTCCCGGATCTATCAAAACGTTCTCATATGACTATATTGTATGAAATATACCACACTCTCAAAAATTTTTCGTTCAAATGACTCAAGATGTCGACAACATAACAAAATTAAAAATATTGACACGAGAAAACCTTAAGAAACAAAAATTCTAAAAGAAATGAAGCTGTTTGGGAGTACAGGTAGACATTTAAAAAAATCGGCTAAATAGCAGAGAAACTGTCAGAATCATCTTCTTCATGACTGACAGTGACAACACCCTCAGGAACAGCTTCAACCTAGGGCTGAACTGTTGATGTTGGTAACAGCACATCTGGTTGACCTGAACTTGATGGCAGTGGATTATAAAGTGGGGACGCTGATGCTACTTTTTCTTGCTTCCTAGATATATTCTTGAATATATCCTGCAGTGTTGAATATATCGTGCATATATCGTGCTTCATAAACTTGGGTCGTAAGTTTATCTTAATGCAAGTAAATGTTCATGATTTCGTGTTCTGTTACAAAGCTTTGTTGCTCTAGTCCAGCCAGCAGTTCAGTTGTCAACATAGTTGATTTATCAATAGAGATTCTTTCTCTTAGATCTTGCTTATTTTTCTCACTGCTTCCATCTTTATCAACACTGGTACAGGCATTTCTCTCCGGATTTGTAACCATATCAACAATTTCAGAATAAGTGTAATGATGAACGGTAGGAACATTATCATCAACTAATCCATCCATTCCGTTAAAGCCTCTGCATTTATTCTTGATGAAAGCTCCTTGGCGTCAAGATTAGTTACACCTTTAGCATAGGAAATAAGTGCATGTATAAGCTGTTTTTCCACAATAAACTTGGCCACAATTTATGCCATACTTGCCTCAGTGTGGATGTTGTCACAAACGTCGATGCATTGACAACAGAGTGCAGTGCATCCTTAATGTTGAATTCTATTATGAACTTCTGTACTGTGGTGCCTAAATTAACTGAACTCATTAGGCGCCTCATTAACAAGGATCGTTACTTACACTTCATTGAACGTATAATGCTATTGTCCTGTGGTTGAATTAATGATGTGAAGTTAGGTGGGAGATAGACATCATAGGCATTATCTTTCACTAGACGCTCGGTTGTTGGATGTGCTGAACAATTGTATAAAATTATAAGTATCCTGTACGTATAGTCAAGTCCAATTTAGTTATAATTAGTCCTAGCCTCAGGAACAAAAATTTTTGAAACCAATCCAGTATAGTGTGCGTGATAACCTACCCCTTCTTATTGGGACGGTAATGGATAGGGAACTATGTCTTTCCTTTGAAGGCCATAGGTTCTAAACTTTTTCCAATAACAAGCAATTTACATCTACACACCGCATGAAACTGTAAGCCGTGTCGCGACTTTAAACGATACAGGGAACATTCTGAATTGTCACACGTGTGCTGCAATCCCAGCTCTTGAACTAATTTAATGAACCATAATGAACTAATTTAAGTTCATTTCAGGAGCCCACAAGATCTCGAACTCTGGGGATCTGAGCAACTCACTCGAAGCTGACTGTGCCCCGAGTAACCCACTGAGGACCGCAGGGACAACAAGATCTGTTTCAGGGTGTGGGCCTACGTTAAATGGACGTGGCGCTCGAGATTCGCGTTCCGGAGGATAGAAAGTTCTGAAGTATTAAGATAGGCCCAATTTTCACAGGTCCTAGGCCCAATTTTCTAAAATAGAAGAAGACAATGAGATACAAAAGAAATTACAAAGGCCATCGAAGCATATGGAGAGGAAAAACTGAAATTGTTAGAGGCTACAAGTCATTTTAACGTGACGAATTTGACACTTGACCTGTTGGTGGCTTCACTGAAAAACATATCACCTCAAGTTGCAGAAGGAAAAGCTCTAGATAGGCCACCCATCCTTTCTAAAGACATTGAAGAAGACTTGGTGATATTTTGTTGATGAAAAATCAATTCTATGAGCTTACTGGAAATGACACTAGACGGATGGCATTCCAGTTAGCGTAACGAAATGGCATTGATAACGCTTTCACGGACGGAATAGCTGGCCGTACTTGGTTCAACCAGTTCACGCGCAGGTGTGATTATTTTTCAGTCAGATCACCCACTGGCATATCTATTAACCTTGGTTTGTAATTGAACAAGACCAAAGTAAAAACCTTGATTGATCTATTGGAGGAAACATTGGACAAATACATGAATGCTCCAAATCTGGTATACACATAATGTAGATCTGTTTAATGTAGATGAAATTGGGTTGCCCAAACTCGGCTCCGCCCTAAAGATTACATTTCTTAAAAAAATTTACACCTTTTATATAGCAAGAGTACATAATTATACTTGCCAAAAAGAGTTAAGTACGGTTGGTAACCCTACTTAACAGGACTTTGTTTTCTCTTCTAATAAGTACTAATATATTTACTGAAATCAGCGTTACAAAGTAATACATAAATATATATTATTTATTAGATAAAAAATAGATTCATTTGAAATGCAACATAACCTTTATTACATTGACAAGGCTAATCACCTCAAACTACGTACATAGGCATATCAATCTGTTTGCTGTCAAGCCAAGGTCTTGCCTCACACGCCGACGCAATATGGACAGTTCGTAATATTCAACCGTCGATCGTCAATCGTAAAAGCGACCCTAGAAAATATAAAAATTATTTCTTGTTATATATTTCAGAACAAAGACCAATTTCTACATGATACTGCTTGATTTCTTACATCACAAGTTATTTTATGACAAAGTTATTTTTAAGCATTTAGAGAGACCGTTAATACAAGCGTGCATGGTTAAGAATAGTCCAAATCTATTGATTACTATAAAAAATCCCTAGATAGCAAAATTAAAACTCAAAATAAAATTTTTACCCGAATGTTGAAAATATAAATTGAAGTTGTTCCAGTATTGGAGCCAAGTGATTGAAATAAATTAAATTCGAAAGTATTCCAAATACTCCATATTTATTTAAATCATCGATGTTAAAACGGATTCAAGTTAAACAATTCCTAAATTATTACGTTGTTCGGGAAAACAATCTTGCCATCATCAGAACTATTGAATATCACATATGTAAAAACTCATTTAACATATTTCGGCTATAAGTATAAGATGTTGAAATATGTTAAATGAATTTTTTGGAAATATTTTATGTTTTACATTTTAGAAGTTTAAAAGTGCTTATATTTCCTAAATTTTGGAAATTAACCGTACTATACCGTACTTGAACTATACAAATGGCTTATCTATGATTTGAATTATAAATTTGTTAAACCAATTTATGGTTCAAAAGTTAAACTTTGCTATATGGACACAGATTCAATTACATTGCATATTCAAACCAATAATTTATATTATGATATGAGACAAAACATCAGCCGCTTTGATAGTTCTAATTTCCGCCCATCCAATCGCTGCCAAATTCCTCTTCAGAACAAAGCAATCCATGATCCCATGAAAGGCGAATATGCAGGGACTTTAATGTACGAATTTCTGAGATTAAGGTCTAAGATGTATTCTCAAATAGGTGACACTTCAATAACAAAAAAGTTAAAGTATCAAATAGAATGTCGTTAAAAAAACATTGCATCGCAGAGCACAGATGAATTTTCGATGTATAGGACAAAATATTTTCACTCAGGCCCAGAATAAATTAGCCCTATCTCCTTCCGATGACAAGAGATACATTTGATACAGCGATACAGTGAGATACAGCGATGATGGTATATCCACATTAGCTTGGGGCCACTACAATATTCTCTCTTCTTTATTGTCCCATGATGAATGAATGAATTGTGAGGTATCCTGGATAGTTATGTAAAAATAAGTTAGATATTAATTAATTGTATATTTCTATTTATAAGTTATCTTTCTATATTTAATTAATTATATTAATTTATTTTGTGAAAAGTAGTATGTAGGTTAATAATGGATAACTGGGAAAACATACAATGGAGAAAAATATACCATTTTCATACCTGTTTTATTTATTGGGCCTATTATATTGTTAAGTCTGTATTGTATCTCTATGAGTTTGAATCTATTTCAATTATTATATGAATAAGATTAGCAAGTACGTGTGTTTTACGGTGTATAGTTACATAGGATTTCTATAATATTCTTAAATTAACCTCGCGTTTTCATAAAGTACCTATTATATTGTAAATATAGTAAATATTCAATTATAAAATAAATATTTTGTTTTATGTTCGTTAGTTTTATTTATTTACATATATACTTATTGTAAATAGATCATAATTTGACTAAAATCGGTTGGTTGGTATTGTCGTAAATGGGGAATTATTTATTTAAATATATTAGTGATTACCCATTTTTTGTTTTAAATCGAGTGATATAACAAGAAAAGCGATAAAAATTAATAAAAAAATGTTTAATTACAATCATGACGATGCTGTTCCTATCGTCACTATACATCATAATACGCAATTTTATAAATCCATCAAATAACATAAAGCGAGGAGAGTTGAACCAGTAAACCAATAGTTAAGAGTTCAAATCCAAACCTAAGCAGCGTACTTATACAAAACGCATGGATTTGGAAATAGCTAATTATACAATATAATTATCTAAACAGAAACACGACTCCATCTAGCGTCGAATATAAAACATAGTACGCAATTAATAACACAGAAATCTACAAAACTGGTATCATCATATCATGCATTTCAAATTTCGAGTTAGTATAATAAAAAAATAATGAAAATAAAAAATACGAACAAAAAATGCTTGAAATCGATTAGACAAAAAACATATGTCAATAGTTTGTTAGGTTCTATAAGTCATTAGCGTAGCATTTCCGCAAGTGAATGCGTGAATAAGAAGAAGGTTGGAAGATTATAACGAGATTCGAAGGAAAAAACAACAGCTGTAATTGGTGTTGAGCGGTGTAATAATGAATATTTACATTTACGATGAACAAAAAAATACGAGCAATGTAACAAGAGCATATGAAATCCATGAGACAAAAAAAACATACATCAAGAGTTTATTATATTATATGTCATTAGTATAGCATCTCCACAACTGCCTGCGTGAAGAAGAAGATTAGAACGAGAAAACAAAAGCTATAGATTGGTGTTGGGTGGTGTTATAATGAATATTTACATTTACGGTGAACAAAGAAAATATACAAGCAATGAAAAAAGAGTGTACGAAATCGAAGAGACAAAAAAACATACATCAAGAGTTTCTTAGATTATATAAGTGATTAGTATAGCATCACTTAGCTCGTCATTAGCATTGCATCTCCACAAGTTCCTGCGTGAAGAAGGAGAATACAATGAAGAAGAAGATTGTAACAATATCGGAACAAGATTAGAACGAGAAAACAAAAGCTATAAATTGGTGTTGAGCGGTGTTATAATGAATATTTACATTTACGGTGAACAAAAAAAATATACGAGCAATACGAAATACGAGTATACGGAATCGATAAGCCAAAAAAATCATACATCAAGAGTTTGTTAGATTATCTAACTCATTAGTATAGCATCACTTAGCGCGTCATTATCATGAAATCTCCACAAGTGACTGCGTGAAGAAGAAAAAGAAAAAGAAGAAAAAGCGAAAAGAAAAGACGATTAGAATGCATTAAGCTAAGGTCCAGGCGGCTGGCCGGCTTTTTGGTGGGGGTAGAATTGGCCATCCCCTACTACTCCATAGCACCAAATTTCTGGATTTTAGTTTAAGATTAGGCTTAAATATCAGATGAAAAAATTAAAGAAATCTTTTTTTTATACATTATTCACGATTTATTTCTTTATTGGAGTGCTTGGGCACTATCGTACATTTTCTTTAAGATATAAATATTGTCATGAATGACAAATTGCAACAAAAGCTGAAACATGTATTATTTATACATTTAAAACTACAATTCACAGACAATTTATGTTTTTAAACTTGTGCTTGATGTTTTAATGCATAGTGAATAACTTAAACCGCAGTAACACTATTTCCATTATAGCTGTGGGTTTCAGAATATGGTATTAGATCTATTAAATACGCTAGTTTTGATTTATGATTTTCGATGTATGATTTTAGTTAGAAATAGTTTACCATTGTTTTATGATTTAATTTTAGCACAGTATAAAGGAAAATATATCGTTATCGGAATACTGCAAGAGAAAATGATGCTCTCTATAGGATTGTCATCTAGGACATCAAATCGAAAATCAATACAAATGTATATCTCAGAATAAATTTCGATTTCTATATGTATATCTAGAATTCATAAACAACACAGCTGTCAATAAAACTTGTTAAGAGATAAGTTACAAATTAGAAATGTTTATACTTACTCAAGTTGTGTAGCAGGATTTACAAGCATGAAATAAGCAATAAAGGTTGTAAATATTTACATAAATATTTGACACCTCTTGGATGTATCTATATTTACCTATCAGTCGATCACAAAAATGAGATGTCACAGTTATAGAACCACCACATTACTTTATTGCGTCGTATAAAATGTATAAACTTCAACCGTTAGTAGGGATTAACAACAAATTGGATATAATATATAAAATATGAAAAATTAACGATAATGACAATTAGAAATTTAAATTTGGGTAGAATAATCGTAATCTGGAATTTAAGTAGAAATTAAATTATTAATGAGACAGGAAAACAACTCCAGCACTGCAGATTGCTGTAAGACAAAATTACGAAACATGACGTAACCAAAATACATAATAACACTAAGTAATATTCGAAATTTGGGTTGATTACAAAATTTTAAAATCGCAATATCAAAATAAGCACAAAAAGTAGAAAGAGTTCAAATTACATGAAGGAAATAAATAATCTAGACGCTACAATGTTTCAATTTATTATTGACATATTGTAGATTAAATTGATTACTTGATATATTGTCGAGATTTTTGAGACTTTAGTAGAAGCCATAAATTATACAAAGTTAAAAACTTTCTGTAAATTTAGCATATGAAATAAATACAGAAAATATAATGCTTTACGAAGAAATAGTTACTGTCAAAAGTTACTATGATGATAATAAATTAATATTCATTTTAGAAATAACAATTGTTTATTTGAGATCTTATAGTTTTTACCACATATACGCTTTCCTATTAACCATATCCGAGCAAAACTTCCAAAATAATTATACCAAAAACAAAATACCTCATCCTAAATGATAAAAACTACAATTTACATAATGGAAAATTCTATAAGTTAGATCCAATAATTATTTATGCAGTATAAAAGAAATTCATCCATGAGACACCAAGTAATTTTGTGCTGTTGACAATTTTGACAAAAATTGTCAACAGCACACAATAGAAGTTCAAAATGTAAAAATTCAAAAAAGTATCCGAAAGTAAATGGGTACTTATAACACCAAAGAAATACTAGTTAGTATTCCTGTAAATACAACTACGAAACCTCAGCATTAAAAGGCAGTTAGATAATAATTATTTCTGAATTTTACCAAATAAATATTACTGGAAAAATATTAAAATCGCACCGTACCGAGCTTATGGAAACTTCATATAAACATTTACCTGAAATCAATATGGACGACAATGGTAAAAATATACTAAGTATCTCGATTAAAATTGAATTGGGATCAATTAACTTGAACGAAATGCAATCAATCCAAAATCAAATACAAAATCAAAATGAGTTATTAAATGGAATTCAAACTCCTATTATTCATGCTAAAGCACGCATATAGACTACCATATCATACTTACTCGTAATTTTAGTTTTTAGCTTTTTAGCATGAAAATTAAATTTATGCAAAAACAAAAGTTAATCCAAATTGAGAAAATCCAAAATACAACGACCAAACCCAATATAAAAACTGAACCAAATAGTGTAGGACGTTCCGACATCGATCAATCCAATTCTCCGATAAATACCGTTCAATTGAAGTAATAGAATATACTTCAATTTTTTCAAGGGGAAACGAGTTATAAGCTCACCGCTAGGTGCATGTACATACTTCTTGTTAGTTTATTATGGATGTCAATAGGAATGACTGTGTCATCCGTCTTTGTACATAATCGTAGCTACATACTACGATGCACCAATATCCCAACCATACACAATCCCAACAGGGAGTGGAGTTTAGTGGGTAAAAATCCCTTAATTACACTGTTTAACACCTCTGAAATGTTTCTATATTTTCCCATTAGTCGAACAGGAAAATGAGATATCAGATACAGGTGTACTAACCATCAGCTAAGAACTCCTATTAGTTTTAAGTATGAAAACTTAATGATAATGGTAATTAGAAATTTATGTTTAGGTAGAATGATCGAAATCTGGAATTTAAGTTGAAATAGAAATTAAATTATTAATGATACAGGAAAAACAACGGCAGCACGACGGAGTATGTAATGTATTAATTTCCACAATAAATAAACACAACAACAACAACAACAACAGTTAAAATTGATTGATTGAGATTTTTGCAGCTTTGATGACATATAAACTGTGGTGAAGCATGATGCCATTTTGTGTTAGTTCCGCACAAGAAATCTCTTAATAAGAACAAAACCAGTGTTATTAAATTAAGTTATTTCGATGTGCTAACAAGGTTCCTAAGTAACACTTAATGCTTACAACCAAAAGTAGTTCCTCTGCTATATTAGCTCCCGCAAACAATGTTTCAAAGTAAAGAAAAAACTGTGAAACACTAATTTCTATGAAGCTGGCCATGTGTTACATGTTTAAGCTTAGCACTTTTTCAGAGAATATTTTTTAATCAAAACATCTGAAAACTACAGGAAGTCGAATCATCATGTGGTATGTAAATGTATAGCCTCTGAACACTAAGAGTACAGAACGATTTTTTTAATGTTGTGACCCTTTGGGGCTACCTGAATTTAACTAATTCAGCTTTGTCAATATATCAAAACTGCTTTGACCTATTTTCTTTGTTTATACTGTATTCACATAACAGAGACAATTACGTTGGTGTCAATAACCATCAGTATTGTTTCCTTTCAATAGAATATACTAATCCCTCTTATCGCTGGGATTAGTCGCCTATTATCGCTGGAGATCGATTTGCATCACAAAAATTTTTGTTTAAAGACCTAGTGTGAATAGTACTAATATGTAAGGTAATATACCTCAATAGGTAATATAGAGTAGATTAACTCAAGAGCTCTTAGGTATATGATAAAGCTACGAGGATATTCAGGGAATAGAACTCATTTTGTTTAGTGAATTTAGTTTTAAGATTGTTGGTTTCGAAAATTGCAAATAACATAAGTTGTGATAATCCGATTGCCGACTGGGCAGCAAAATTAGCAGGAAAAATTACTTAAAAATATTTGATGCACCGGTGTTTTAAGTTCTTCCTGCGAACTACCACTTGTTCAACTAATGGCTTAATAAACGATACTTAATGGATATCTATTTATTTTCTATATTAATCCAGTACGCATAACGAAGCAACCCAAAAATAACATGCGGATAACTTAAACAAGATTCAGCATTTTAATATTACATAACACATTGCCAGCAAACATCGTGTTTCTATGCTATATGTATACATGCATTTGTATATGCACGTAAAACACATTCAACGGAATGTTTGTTTATTGTGAATTATTACCGCCTCGCGATTCAATGGAACATTTACATGTATGCGTTCGATACTAATTCCAATCATAACCTTATTTTTGACATTCTACGTCATCTTTGTTAAAATCCGATCGGCATTTATTACGTTCAGTTTGTTACGTAGTCGGTGTTTAATTCTTTATTAACCTATCGCGTATAAAAGAAATAATACTTTTTAAAAGACTTTTTACATTTGTGAATTTATGTCGTGCAATTAATTGTTAAAAAAAGAGACACATTTCTAAATTTTGCAGTTCAAAAGACCTTGAATACGTACTTTCCTAGTGATCGTTAACCGTTGCTTGTAGTTATGAAACTCTGGGACTCATAAAAGGTAAGAACGAGTTTAAGTTCGTTCATTGCTTCCTAGTTACTACTATAAACCGTTGCGTAGCTAGAAACATCAGACCCTTAAAAATATATACAGAAACAAATTTTATTAAGCAAATTCTCTGCCTCACACTCATGGGCCCAATCAGCTTGTTGTCGTTGCCGCTACTACAGCTACGCATTGCCACTATAGCGATATTTTTGTTCCAAGTTTAAGTGGGAGGAACACTCAGAAGGAGCAAGTTGCTATTGCATTTTAATGAGTATTGCATATTCCGATCATAGTTGAAGCACTCATAAATACCACTAGTTTTGTGTCTCTGTTTCGGGGATATTACAAAAAAAAATCAAGTGCAAATATTTTGATTTAACAAACGCTCTTATACTTAACGATTCTTATAAAGATCCTAAGAATAGAATTTTTGATAAAAGGAAAAATGCAATATTTCCGCCATTTTGTATAAAATCAGGCATAGATTGTTTGAAAGCCAGAGCAAGAAAACAAAAATCGTACACCAGTGTATCAAATTTTATTAGTCAGGCTAAATACGATTTGAAGTAATTTTTGAGTTTAAGGGACCTCCAAAATTTTCTTATCAATCAACATCTCGGAATCGAATTTTATACCTTCATATTTATGCACATAAAAGATCAAAAGGAAACTCTAAAGATCAGTGGCGCTGAATTGCTTTTGGGGTTTGGATAATTGTGTTGGATAATCTTTTTTGTAAAAATTCCAAATGCATTCTATAAGTTAATCTCACTTCAACTACTCGTGCTTTCGATGAAGAGTTGAAACAAATTTAATTAATATTTTAATATTCTGAATAAAAGTTTTAAAAATAAAATATTTTACATAAATTCATCAGGAAATGCAGCTCAATTCTAGCATGTGCTGATTTCACGTTACTTCTACAATACAGGCAAGCCTTGTTAATCCGAATATTTGTTTTTTGGTGGTCGAATTATCAATACGTCGGATTACTGAGGAAATGATACAAAAAGCCAGAAAGAAGGCAAAGCAATAATATTTATTCTTCCTCTTAGGACGCCGTCTCCCTACGAAGGTTGGCGATTCAACTGGCTATAATGGTGCGTGAAGCCGCACCTCTTGAAATCTTTATAGATGTCCGTCCGAACCATCGATACAGATCCTTTAGCCATGAGTTCTGCCGTCTGCCCACAGATAGTTTGCCCTCGATCTTTCGCTCGATGAGGAGTCGGAGGAACTCGTACCGCTCCACCCTCATAACGTGCCCGATGTATTGGAGCTTTCGTTCTTTGAAGGTTGTCAGAAATTCTTTACCTTTACCTATTCTCCTTAGCACTTCCTCGTTGGTTATCCTGTCTACCCAGGATATACGCAGTATACG
>WYDF02141716.1:0-22826 GCA_009867245.2 Adranes taylori
TTAACATTTATAATTCACAATTAAGGCACAATTAATAACAATTCTACTTCAAAAACAATTCCTTACACCAGTATCTAACTCTTCACTTGCTCTCTCCATCTTACTGTTCCTTCGTGACACCTGCAACTTCCAAACAAAACCAGATGGCAACTTACTTTTTACATCTTCCCATCCTTCCTCTTCCACCAAATCCCAACTAATCCCACAACATCAAATGAACCCAAATACTCTATCTCCTCTTTCACCCCTCGCTTACTCCTCAATCATGAAACATGCTTACATACTATCTTAAAATTTCCCAGCATCTTACCTTCTTTTCATTCTCAGCATTTTGCGTACCTCCAATCCCTCTACTTCCCCTGTCCTACAGTATCCCCCTAAATTTGTGTCTACCCACCCTTCCCGCTCCATGTTTCCCTTCCTCCCTTCACCTTTTCTCACACTGGCCCTCATTATAACTTCCGTTATAAATTCCTTACTCTCATCCACATTCATCCTTCGATTTAATAAACAATATAATTTCACACCACGAATACAAATTCTAATACAAGAATTTTATAAGTCACTGATTTCTGATTTCATCTTACATAAAAATGATTTTATCGTCATAAAACCATAATTTTTTGAAATTATTTTAAATCTATGTTATGTAAATAGTTTTAAAAAATGTAAATAGTTTTATCATGTTCTTAAACATTTAAAAGTTCAAGAAGCTCTGATAAATAATGTTATGTAAAACCTTATTAAACGTGTCAACGGTGCCCAAAAACTGCATCGCGTTCGGTCCGCAGACGGCGATGCACCAACATGCAGTTCCAAATAAAACTGGCAACGAGGCGTCTGCGAGAGCTTTGTTCACGTCATTCCGTACGATGCACCGCCAACCAACCAACATCGCCACTAAGAATGGTTACAATGTTGTCACGTATGTTAGCTTTGTAGCATGTTTTATACCTTATCATATCTAAATAAGTTCTCTAGATTTTTCCTAATAAACTTCTTAATTTTAATACAGATCTATAATATTTATCTTTCTAAAAAGTTGTTCCAATTAAATAGATTTATGTAGCTTTATTATAAATTACATTTTCTAATTGAATTTTCAAACAGTAAGTCGGTCAACTTGTTTGAACAAGCCAAGTTGTAAGACTTGGACGGGAGTGTGTAGGACAAAACTGTGGTTTTCAACATGTACAATTGTGTTCAATCTTTTTATTGAATGTTTAAAATTATTCAATCTTTTTATTGCATATTTAAATGAAGTTAAATAAACCACAAGGGTTAAGTTTTAGTAAATTAATAAATAAAATAATTAATTAGTTAATAAACGTGCGAAATTTACCTGACCTAAAAAGTTTAACTAAAGCCTTTTTTTGTTTATAGCAAATAAGCTCCAAACAGTACAGACAAAATTTTGCATATCAAAACTAACTAAAAAATAAGTGCAAAAAAGGTGCAAGTAAAAACTATAAATAAATGGCAAGCAAGGAATGTATCAGCAGACTACCTAAACGAGGGTAGTTTGAAGGAAATCTAGCCTAAGTAAAAAACGCACGATTTTTACCTTTTTTATCATTTATTTTTCAACGTAGTCCCCTTCTAAGGCAATACACTTTTCAACACGGCTTTTTCAACTTTTTCATCCCTTCCGAAATGAATTTTGCTCGAGCTCTTCAAAATAGTGGGAAGTTTCAGTCACTCCATCGTTTGTTACAAAACGGCGTCCTCCGAGCATTTTATTTAAGTTTGGGAACTGAAGTTGCAAGGGGCTAGATCTGGTGAATACGATGGTTGATCGAGTAATTTGTAGCCTAATTGGTTAATTTTGCATTTCTAGCATTTCTCATTAAGAATCGAATCCATAAAAATGTTTGAGCGAAGTATGAAAAAGATTAGAAACAAACAACCACATTGGTTTTGACATGTGCCATCCAACACATATCTGTCAAACTTTGAAGCAAGAAAGTAGCTAGTTTGATTTATACTAATTACATTCTTGCTGTGGCAAGCAAGCAGCTGTACAGCTGTTGCAAACAAATTTTGTAAAAAATGGAAAAAGTCGAATATCGTTCACTGATTAAGTTCCTTTACAAGAAATGGAAAAACAATGCAGAAATCAAAGCCGAACTACATACTCTCCATGGTGAGTATGCACCGTCACTAGCAATAATTAAATTTTGGAAAGCTGAGTTAGTTCGTGGTGGTAAGAGTATTTTTGTTGATGACCACCCAGAGCCCTCAAATATCGTCACTACACCAGAAATCGTCAACAACATCCATGATATGATTATGGCAAACCGTCGAATCAAAATCGGTGACCTAGCAGAGACTGCAAACATATCAACTGAGCATGTACACGCCATCATACACAACTATTCGGGTATGACAAATCTAACCGCGCAATGGGTGCCGTGTTTAATCACTATCGATCAAAAACGCACAAGTGTGGCGGATTCGAAGAAGCTTTTGACAAAGATGAAGCGTGATTCGAAGGATTTTTTCGTCGATACGTCACTGTTGATGCATGGTGAGTCCATTGATACAAACCGGAGATAAAGGAACAGTCAAAACAGTAGGGAAAAAAACGGCGAAGGCCAACCAAAGAAGGAACAACCCGATCGATCAGTAAGGTGATGACGACTGTTTCTTGGGATGCGAAAGGTATTATTCTTATTGATTACTTGCCATAGGCTAAAACAATAAGTGGCGATTACTACTCAGTATCATTGGACCATTTCGATGCGCCGAATTGAAGAAAATACGCCCTGGCATGTTCTCTTCCATAACAACGCAACCGCGAACAGAGCGGCCCTTGTGCAGGCAAAATTGAACTAATTAGGCTACGAATTGATCCAGCACCCACCGTATTCACCAGATTTAGCCCCTTGCGACTTCTTCCTGTTGAGAAGTGTGTTACCATAAAAGGGGGCTATGTTGAATTATAAATGATAATTAAAACCAAAATCGTGCGTTTTAACTTAATAGTGCTAATGTTTAATTGATGTTATTAATTAGTAAAGTACATATTTTTTGAAACCTTTATTGTTTCTCTATTTATGCACATTGAACTTTTGCGATTTGAAAACTGCTGGTATGATAGAAATAAATGGTGTGAACAAGTAGACAAGTTACAATAGTATTAAAATGCTTCCGAGCCACAGATCTACGTACTATACAAACTCAAAATGACAAAATATTTTTTTCGCCCTCCAGCACATGAAGTTCATTATTTGACATTTTTCAACATTCCTTTTACAGCATAATTTAAAAATTGAAAATATGGAGCAACGAAACCTTTATAACAGGTATCATTTTTGTAATGAACAAAAATTTTTGAAATCTATCAATAATTTGTAATTTTTATAAAGATTATATTTTTTGCTGCTTACAAAAAATGTTATATTTATTGAACGCTTTCCTTGTTTTAAAGTTACAACATTTTAGGACATACTGTAAACACAATGATGAAAAATGTGAAATAATAGATTTCTTAGAACGGAACCACCAAGAGGTGTTTTTCGGAATGTTCTTTTTATATTTATTACACTATTGATTGCACTGAGTATGAAACAAATGCAAAAAGAGGGATCACAGAGGACATAATCTGTATTAAGAAAAGGAGATGGTAAAAAAAGATTTTGATGGAGGTAAAATGAAACTAGAACAAATGAGAAAAGTGTTGAAAAAGACAAAGTTAATAATTTAAAAAGGAGAAAGAACGAATAAAGAAGAAGCTAGTATTGAAAAATAATTGATTTGGACGAACAGAAGAAAGAAGCAAAAGAGATTTGGGCAAAGAGATTGAAATGCAAAGGAAAAGATGTAATAAAGGAGAGACGGGAATCGAATGTACCGGATGAATAAAAATGGATAAGTTAAATGGACACGAAACCCAGAGATCTCAAAAAATGGGAGCAAAGTGAAGTTGAGTAAAAGTTGAGAAAAGACACAAGAATAGTTTAGTAGAAATTTATTTAATTAGGTACTTACTATTTGTTGGATTTGTAAGGAGTGCTAAATAATTGACAGGACAGTCTTTAGATGAGAGCAGGGTATGGCCTTTAAAGATGTTTGGACAGCAGTCAGTGCATGAGCCACAATACAGATGGAATGTCATAGGTAATCGAAAAAATTAGCAAGTATATTTATTGTACGTGCAAGGTTTTTAAGCTATCGAACAATGTTTTGTTGCTTGTAAAATTATTGCAATTTAAATAGATTAACGCAGCATTTCATAGATGTGCATTTTATAGTGACCCATTATTTTTGCTTGGGGCTTTCTGCTAACCTTTCGTTTGATACCCATAAAATCTATGCGTAGCATTTAGACTTTAATTTCAAAACCAATAACTAGTTGTATCAAAATGTTGCTGATTCAAAACTGCCCCATAATTTATATCAAAGATATAGATAAAATCAATATTCGGATCTACTATACCATTGTTGTGTCGCGTTTTGAAACGGATTCCTTCAACATTTCCGTTAAACACTTTGTTCCACAAAATTATATTTAACAGTTCATTTCCAATTTATTTTGTTTAAAATAAGTTTGGAATTTTAATTGAGGCATCACGATTTAAAGGTTATTGCAATTAAATTCGTTTAATGTAGCACTGATAAACTCATGATTTTGGCTTGAGACTGTGTTCTACGAGAAGTTAGAAATTCGTCATTAAATGTGTATTGCGTTAAAAGGGGACTATGTTGATAAATAAATGTTAAATAAACAAAAATCGTGTTTTCCTTACTTAGGCTAGATTTCCGACAAACCACCCTCGTACTAGACCATTGTTGTATCGCTTTTTGAAACAGTCCCTTCAACCTTTACATAAAAATCTTTGTTCTGCAAAATAATCTTTAATTAGTGCAAACAGTTTATTTTCAATGTATTTAGTTTAAAATGAGTTTAGAATTTTAACTGGAGATGCACGTTTTGAAGGTTCCTAAACCCAAATAAGTGGATTTTAAATCAAGTTTGTGAGAATATGGCCTAAACACCTAAGCAGATTACAAATAAATTGGGTAGATACGTGCGGAGAAAAAAAGATTTTTCTCTGGAACAAAAATGTATAAATTCGCTATTAATAATAACCCCGCAAAGTTTGTATTTACGCTAATAAGATAGAATTGTCATAATGCATAACTCCTGGGCAGAACGCAACCTAATCATGTATAAGGTTTAAAAAACATTTGGCTGCATCTCAGAAGAGTCTATCTTACAGCAACATAACAACAGCATAGCATTATTCACCCTGTAATATTTTTATTTAACAGACTGGTATGTAAATTTTACTAATGTGATTAAATTTATATTATAAAACCGGTTATATTATTAGAAACCTATTACTTGCCAAATTATAATTTCATATAAAAATATTTCAACGTGGTTAATTATAATGTAACTATTTTTAACAGTAGCCTCATGGAAAATGAATCTCATATACGCATATAATAAAACCGATCACGTGAAATAAATTTATAATAACCTACGGTAACAAACTTGACATATTCGACCAACTAAAATAGAAAGAATTATTAGAGGCAACGCTGTCACCTGCCGAAACAAATATGCAAGTTAGTCGCTGCGGCGGAGAAACGGAGCAGAAGAAAACACGAAACGAATCCACTTTACTGCGTTCGCTAGTTTAATAGAAAGAGATGAACATAGTCCGATAAAATTCGATGCTGCAAGAATGTGAGCGAGACGTACAAACCAAAACGCGGGGCAGAGAAACCTATGGTGGAGAGAAAGGAACGAAGAAAGGACATCCACCATTATCCCACCGAATTCCCGCCGAACGTTTCACCCACCGTTGTGTGCAAGACCACTACCAACTCAACTAGACATACAGTGCAACTAACTGAAAGACTTATGTACACATATAGACAGACGCCCACATACACTTGCAAAAAAGAATCAAGCATCATGAGTACACCGGCGCGCTGCAGGCGCTAGCAATAGATACCGACGCCGACGCGCCAAACGAAGTGCAGCGTCGCTGCTGAAGAAGAAAAACGACGGTGTTCAGACATACAGACAAACACGCTGCGACGCACCGTAGAAGATATCCACCGTTCCTCACAACAATAACAAACCATAAAGAATAAATGAAGAAACTTCAAAATTCCAAAAAGTATTCAAAATTTATACAATACATTATGTTAAATTTAATTCAATAACGGCATCATAAATGGATATGTAAAATTACGAGCGTTAACATTAATAACAACATCAGCCAAACAACTGCAACAAATGTGCGATCAAAAGCAAGCAAATGTTAAACCAAGCACGTCATCCCCACTCCTACTGCAAGAATAAGCTGCATTAAGTGACGGCCTTGCGCTGGACCTGCATCAAGTAAGACAACAACAACTACTACACACAGCAGCGCAACAACGACTTAAGCTAAAGCGACGCTGCGTCATCACTGCATCAGCATCTATATGGCATTATCGTAAACAAATCTGCCTCGCAGCAGACGACCTCGAGAAATGGTCTACTGCTATGTACCTCCGCAAGATATCTATTCAAGCAGCTTAACCTTCGACGATTTCGCGAGACGAAAAAAGCGCGCGCTTTGCAAACTAAGCAAGTTTTCTAAAATGTTGCGTCCGCCTATAATGGACGCATTAACGCGTCGAAAAAATGTGAGTGTAAAATAATAATTTTAAAACACGTGACACTCCAATTTTAAACAAAATGATTTTAACAAAGTGCAGGACTTCACAACGCAACAGTGATTTATTAAATACAGAATTAGAGCGGATTGCTTCAGCTAATGGTTAATTGGAATTTATTATTAGACAAAAACTGGATAAGTGTAACGTGAAATTTTGTAAAATTTCGGCCGTTTTTATTTCGAAAAAAATAATTACTGTGTTCGTAATATTAAAACTAATGCTGGATTTGTTTTTGAATTGGTACGCGATCTTTGAATATTTCTTCCGGTTGTGCAATTATTTAAAATCTCATTTATTAGCAACGGATACTGTTACTACACTAGTCGCAAAATATGGCGATAAATTTTTCGGCGTCGTTCGCGGCGTGTTTGGCGGCTGGGTTAAAAGTGCCCAGACAGATTATGTATTGCATCTCTCAAGGTAAGTGTGTTATTCTAGATATCTTATTAAATCGCTTTGATATATGAAAACTTGTAGCGTACATTAAATCTATTAAAAAATATTTAACATTATCGGTATACTTTTAATAGTCCATGATTAAAGAAATATTAATGAATTTTATTGAAAATTTTGTCTCACAAAAATCATATACAAGTCTTGAGTCTACTCGTTTCAAAGTGATTTCTAACTTGATCCAAGAAGCGTATCTATTCAATATTTGATATGTGTATGATGGTCACAATTCAGACTCCAAATTTCGTGCGTTATTTAAAAACGATAATATTGAAATTTCTTTGTGTAAAACATTTTTATTTCTTCAGCCAGAGTAGTAAACTTTACAGTTTTTGTAATTTCATTGTCTGATTATGCAACTCCGTAACTAACATCTGAAGTGTCCTGTGCTAGATATTAAATTTGGGCCTCTTATTAGCAGTAGCAAAAATATGGCTAACACAATGAGCATAAATATATGAGAAAATTATACTCTGAATATGTCCGAGTACATAATCTAAAAAATAAAAATATATTTATATAATTATAATTGTACTTTTCTTGATTTAAAAATGCAATCTCCTCTTTACTGATATTTTTGGCGTTATCATATTCTTTTGAAATACTAGAAAGATTCGATAATCGTACTTGTCCAATATTTGATCTCAAATAATTTTTGATTAGTTTTAGGTTACTAAAGCTTCTTTCGCAGGATACTGTAGTAACGGCAAGGGTAAGAAATGTTCTTAGAATAGTAGAAATATTTGGATAAGAGTCAGCTATACCAAATTTGTACAGTTCCACTAAGATTTTAATTCGTGTTGCGCCTTTAAGTTGTTCTACGAGTTTAGGGATTTCCAACTTAAATCTTTCCACTTCATATACAAAATCGAACTTATTTAGGTCTCTAGGTCTCCGCAAGATTGAGCTGCTTTTTTAAATTAGGAACCTCTTCCTCTACAAAGAATGGGCCATAAAGAATGCATAAATCATTACAGATAGTTTTTAGTTGCTCATAATGCTAATCTATTTGAAATAATAAGGTATTAATAACTATGTACTATTAATAACTATTATATATAATTCATCATCAGTCAAAGCACTCATCTGGTGCTTCATCCATCTCTATTCTTTTAAATAAGATTCTAAAAAAAGTTTCCTCAAAACAAGTCTCCCGCAAACCCTCTTGATTTTTCCTTGTAGATTTACTTTATCAACACAAATTAAAATTTTATTCCATACAAATAGAATACAGACTAATTTGAAGAAGCAAACTTTTTGCAGTTGATACTGCTTCCAGATCTGATAAATCATGTGAAATCCTTTCTAGTACTTTTTCAACCTCAAAAATTTGTAGCCACAGTAATTCACTGGCACTTGCTTTTCATGACCATCAAGTGTCTGACATTTTTTTAAAGAAATCTTTAAGATTGTATTAAAATTTCCCATTTCATTGTAGAGGACAAAAAGAAAGTAAAGATTCTCTGGACTTTTCCCACCAAATGAATAATTTCACGTGCTATTAAAGCCGCATGGATACCAGCTAAATTTAGGTTGTGAGCTGCATTAGACGCGAATATAGTCAAATCATTAATTTCGAAAATACATACCCTAATATCCTAGTATTTGCGCGCCATGTTGGCACCAATGCCATACCCCTGCCCTCTGGCGTCCTGAATATCTAATTACGTCTTAATTTTTTTTATTTTAGTTGTTAAACCTTCTCCTGTTTTTTTTTCATTCGTTCGAATGAAGTCTACTTAAAAAAATTATTTTGGGTACGTTACTTTAAGAAACTGTTTTATCAGGGCAGGCTTGATGTGAAGGGCTGGTAATTTACTCGCCTCATCACACAACATTCACTCAACCAACAAAGATGTCCTTATGTAAACAATTGCTTTTACGTACATGAAATAAAGGCAAAAATCAAATTTAACAATAAGATTGAAAACTAAATTAAAAAAAAATAAAGGGTGAAATTATAGTTACACGTAAAACTTCCAATATGTTTTCTTTTATATGTTCAATAACCCAAAAAAATGTTTTAGTTAGAAAATAAACCAAAAATAAATACTGACTCTTCAAACCAATTTTAATTTTTTAAATACGGTTTAACTTTTGGTTTCATATGTTCTTCAAATTAATAAAATTACTTCATTGAATCAAGCGTTACTTTGTGGTAATCCATGATGAGATCAGTTGGAAGTGTTTTTACTTTGTTATTACTGCGAAACTAAAGTTAGCTTTTCGTTTTCCTCGATTGTCGTTTTCGTTGTTGTTTTCGTTATTGTTGTTAATATTGTCGTTACAGCTCGAGTAATAGTTGACACCATCTCGTCACTATAATTGTCGTGTCGTTGCTCCCACCTATCTGGTAGCTGACTCCCTCCCCCCCCCCTCGATTGGTTGTTGACACTAATAAGTCCAGTCCCTCGTAGCGCCAATCCCTCGTAGTCGTTGTCTTGATGTTGGTTCCGCTCCCGCCTATTTGGTCATCTCCCGAATAGTTTTTAACACCACCAAACCCCACCCCTAGTAATCATTATCTCGTTGCTCCCGTTTATCTAATTATTGACTCTCTTCACTTGTAATTTAACAACTAACACCACTAAATCCAATCCGTAGTAGCCCCAATATTGTCAGTTTAAATACCTCAACAATAGAACCTCTATGAATTAAGTCTGTATGTCTGAAGATGGCCCGAAAGAGTCGAAACTATAGTCACAATCTCAACAATTGTACTATAAGTTGTAATAACGAATAAAAACACTTCCAATTGAACCCTTCCAATTGATCTGATAAAACGACATATTTTTATCCTTTTGAGTGGGTGAACAGCAAACTGTAAAATCTAAATAAATATTGGAAAATCTACATCTTCGTATATATCATTATATTTATAAAAGGATACGCCCGATTCACTGGCTGTCGAATTCATCAACCCAAACCTCTAGACCTAGAAATTTGGCAAAGGTTTCTCCTCATGACGTAAGCATGACGAGAGTATTTTTCGAAATTCGACCCCAAAGGGGGGTTAAACTGTTGGTTAAGTTTTAGGCTATTTCGGAAACAGTTAAACTTAGAAGCTTGAAATTCGACTAAAAGATTCTTTGTTGAAATTTAGACACGTCTAAGACGAAATTTTGATTCTCAGGTTTTGAAGGGTTAAAAACTGGAGTCGAAGGTATATAGGACAAAAATTTAAATCACCGTATATCAGAAACCAATTAGCTTAGGAAGTTGCAGCCGTTGTCGTTACAATTTGACAGGAATATTTTTCGTTAAAATCCATTAGACACGTGATGAAATTATGTATTTTCACCTTTTGAAGGGTTAACAACGGGGGTCGTATCTCTATATATAAGAGGATACGCCCGATACACTCACTGACTAACTCATAAATGGCCCAAATCCCTACACCTAGAAAGTTGAAAATTTTGCAAAGGTTTGTCCTCATGACGCAAGCACCATGACCCAGGCACAAAGAGGGGAATTTTCGAAATTCGACCCCAAAGGAAGTTAAAAAGGTGATTGCAGTTTTAGGCTATTTCGAAAACGACTGAACGTTGAAGCCTGAAATTCGGCTGAAAGACTTTTTGTTGAAATCTATTCGATACGTGTAAGACAAAATTTTGATTTTCAGTTTTTGAATGGTTAAAAACTGTGGCCGAAGATGTATCAAACAAAATTTCAAACTACTGTATCTCAGAAACCAATTAGCTTAGGAAGATGCAATTTACCAAGAATATTCTTCATTAAAATCTATTAAACACGTGAAACGACGAAATTTTGATGTTCAGCTTTTGAAGGGGTGAAAGCGGGGGTCGTATCTCTATATGTAAAAGGATACGCCCGATTCATTGACTGACTGATTGATTTATTAGCGCCCAGGCCAAACTCCTAGACCTACAAAGTTGACAATTTGGCAAAGGCTTCCCCTCATGACGTAAGCACCCGCTAAGTGGGGATTTTTCAAAATTAGACACCATAGACTTTTGAAAACTCCATAAAAAGTTCTCATATGATTGTGTATGTCAAATTGTAGCTGATTATATTATAAATCCAAGAGAAAAGAACGGGCAACAAATATTGAGTGGGGGTTGAGAAAAGGGTACATGAACATGGGTGGTTTTCTATGGGTTTTGGCCCCTATCAACTGCCCCCTTAATTAACATAGAAATGCATAGAGGTAACTATTTGGTCAGGCGTAGTTTACATGCTTTTAATATTTTGCTGTCTTTAGTAACATGTCTATCTGACATTAAAATACTAAATTTTACATGTTTTCAAACATTTATTGAAGTGTCATTTTTATAAACACTAGTTTGTAACGAATTTGGGCGACCGGGTCGCTCGACAGTGTCGGGTTAATAAAGGGGTCCATAGGCCAAGGCATAGGTGCATTTAGGAGCCCCGGGTCTACTACTATCCCGGTAATCTAGTATTATACCGACGCGCCAAGACTTTACAAAATTTGCTCTGCATTTGTTATATTTATTCGAACTTTGATACAACAACCTCAAGAAGCATATTACTGTCTTTGCGCATTTGTCAGATATGTAATTTTACACTATTTTATGAAGCGCAGAAGCAGATTGTCGGCTTCTGCAAAGAAGAATTACCATCGCGGTGCGGAAAAGCGTAAGAAACAAGAAGATAAAACGGAAAAATTTCATGCGCTAATAAAAAAAGACACCGAGTCTGTTTCAACTTGGTTTCAGTCAACAGCCGATGCAAATTAACCCGATGTATGTTCTAGCACGTCCGCCAGGGAATCGATAGCGGTCGATCTTCCTTTTACTGATGATGCGGGTACTAATATTGACCAATTATTGAGTACAGCTGTAAGTCAGGCTTACTTAAGAAAGCTGCAAATTAATGGAACCAGAGTATCGTAGTGATATTGGTTTATGGTAGATAAACAGCTAAGATATAAAAGAAAACGGTTTATGTATTCCCCGTCTACAGGAAATGCGCATTGCTTCCCATGTGTGTTGTTCTTAGAAACACTAAGCCAAAGTCAATTTTCACCAGGATTCTCTGATTAGAAAAATTCCTCACAGCGTTTGAAACTTCACGAAAACAGCGCAACTCATCGGACATGTGTACAAATACTAATTAGTAGAAAACGCACACTAGGTCGAATTGGCAGGTCAATAGAATTTCAATTTAAGGTAGCACAGCATATTAAATGGAAGTTCTGTAAAGTGTAGTATATGTGGTGAAATTCCTTGCATCTCGTCGGTTAGCTATTTACGAAGATATACACATATATTTACTTGGTTCTCAATATAATGGTTGAGTTCTCAACTACATAGGAAATCTGGAATTAATTGAGCAGTAACACCCATTTTTAAGTGCACGATACAACGTAATAGATAGAACATTGACAGATCTAATAGATAGAACGTCATTGAACGAGATAGAACGTAGCTAAATGTACCAATGGCAAAATTATCCATCTTCATTTTGTATCATATCTAAGAGTTTTCAACACACTTGACCGGTAGTGACATTATAGATTGGCAACAACGCCCTGATCCATAAGCTGTATTAAGGCTCTTAGATTTGGTGGCAGATACATAACAGTAATTTTTCCATCTTTTAGCTTTTACAGACTTTCGTGAGGGTGCAAAACTTCATCGTCAGGAACCAGGTTTTTTGATTTGGTGTGAGGTTTTTTGGTGTGAGTTTTTGGTGTGAGGTTTAGTGTGAGGTTTTTTGATTTTAAAAAACCACGAACATCTGGCTAAAATTTATTATGGAACAAATCGTGAAAATGTCTTTATTTATCCGGCCTTGTTTTGACCCTAGTAGTGAACCTGTAAATTAACCGTTCGTGTTCCCTTGAAAGACCTGGACTTATTAGCTTTTCCAATCACCTGTTGCATTAGAGCAACACATAACTATCAATCTTTCCTTGGTAGTTTTGTGAGCAGGCGCATTTCGTTCGGTTTTTGTAATTAATGTTTTAGATGGCAGACATTTCCAATACAACCCTGACTCGTCAACATTACAGATTTGTTCTGGTAACAACTGTTGTCTGATACATGCTGATTAAAATCTGTACGAAATTCTTTGGCGGCGTCTTCATTACAACTTACTTTGTCCACCTGAATACTACTTTCTCGTATCCCATATGTTTTTTTAAATCTAGTCAGCCAACCAAATGACGCTTTAAAAGGCTAAGAGAAGTGAAAAACTCCTTTGCTTTTATAGCACAGATAGATCCGTTTATGGGGGTTCCTTGTGCTCGTTGATTGTTAAACCATTCCAATAAAACTTTGTCCAATTTATCGTCAGTTGCCTTTTTCATAGAAAGTGCCTTGATAGTATGTCCTTTTTCAAACTTTCCAATAATTTCTAGATTCTTCTAAATATATAAAACAACTCTTTTCCGTTTCGTATCTCTCTTCATCTTCCATGAACACGTACGCACCTAGCATGTATAAATGATAAGAGTACAGTACTGTACAACAACTCTTAAAAGAGCACAACAAGACGCATAGTTAATGATGGCTGAAACGATATTGACGGGAACAGGCAGTAAGTAAAGCCAGTTGCGAATTTGACCGTGACGAAACTCAGTTAGCGCGCGTGCGTGAATGAGCTGAATTCTGCTCATTTCTGATTTCGCGTTTGTCTTCTTTTGTCTTTAGTTAGACTACAGTAGTTTATTGTTTTCTTTTTATTACTTCTTGTAAACAATTACTTCTTGTAAATTATACAATTTCTGTACATTTATACCTTTTATATAATTGTGCTAAAAGAAAGCGTGAGATGATTTTACATTTTACGAAATAAAAGTTTGTGAATTCTAGTCAAATACTACTTACGCTTTTTATCTATAAATTAAAAGCTTTTAGAAGACTAACAAGTTGCCTTGTTTGGGAAGAGATAAAGAGGGGAGGGGATCGATTTTAATCAATTATTAACTCTTTTCATAAAGGTTCACATTTAACTCTGATGATTATTATTATTATTATTCATTACCCGAAAATTTTTGTACAGAGAATTATTTTGTGTCTGAAAAATGCAATTCTTTGTCAAGTTTGTATTGTTACTCTATAAAATCAATCATCTCTATCATTCTAAATATAAAGTCCATCATATTAAATCACTAATCTCACATCTAACACTTTTCAAAATCATTTGTCGATAAAATCATTATTACAATGTTTCTTCTATTAATTACACCTTTTAAAAAGTTTTTAAGCACTATAATATATTCACGATCCTTACCTTCTAAAAATAAAAATTAAAAATGATAATTTCTAGTTCCTCGGATCAGGTTTACTATTATAACATTGCAGTGCCAAGCAATCATTGTGCAAATTGCTCCACCGAATCTACGAAGAGTAGAGGTGACTTAGATATTCTAAATCCCCCGTTGCATAACGAGACAAACCTTCTTTCAGGCTCACTCCTTTGAATCTGCGCCTAGTTGACCACATTATCTAACACGCTTTACTTTGACATGTTTTTGAAACTTACAATTAATCTAACTGCTGGTCGTAGTAGTCCAAAATCATTACATCTTTCGTTTTTCCATATTTCGTGATATTATCTCTAGTATTGGTTTCATACTGTTTAATCGTCATAACATAGTTCGTAATGTATGGTTTGTTTTTGCCATATCTTCCTGATTTGACCTCTATCCATCTAATTATGGCAATGTTGCTCCTCGTTAAGCTTCTCCAAGAAAATCTTTCTATCTGTAAGTTTTTATTCTATTCTTCTATCTGTTTCATATGAGTATCGGAACCTTTTGTAGTGAAGGTTCATTAATTTGTTAGGTGTGTTTAACAAATTACAGTAAAAATTAATTAAAACATAGAAGAACACAAAATTTCGTGTTGCTAGCCATTTTCATACATTTTAGTTTCTTATAAACGCTACATTTTTGGCCTGTCGCCGTTAAGCCACAACGCCGATATTTGGGAGTCTACTGTATAACACTTTTTCTTCAAGGTCAAATAAATGCAATGTTAATCGTCCAGTTGTCTTAAACACCTGTATTGTTTGACCATTAAAGAATATGCGAGCCGGAAATTTTACAGTAAAAAATGTACAGTAGACAAGATAACTTTTGATGAAGTGAAGATAAAGAAACTATCATCTAACGTTATAGCTATAATATGAGTATTAGGAAAAACAAATTAGAATTTATCTGCAGCTTCATTAAATAGAGGTTCTATATTAGGCTCAACTTAAACACTATTAGCATTAAATCAGCAAGAGCCACTTGAACCGCACAAACCAATTCGATGCACTTCACTCTATTTTATTATTTATCTTTATTTTAGTCTTGATTTTATTATTTATAATAAATTTTCGTAATAGCTGTTGAGAAAACTTATGCATTCTACAATATTTATTTGAATTTTTAACTTCACGGAAATCTTAGAAAAACATATTATCTCATCACATTTCTCCACTTTGTATTTTATGGAGTCATTTCACAAGTAAGAGATGAGACGATCAAACAATCGAAACGTTTTAAATTAATTTAAAAATAACTAGGTGTAACATTATATTTAAAAACATTCTAAAATATTATAGTCTTCTTATTGAATATTTATATGTGCAAAAGGAATAGTTAAGAATCCAAATCGGATTGAGGTAAGCTTAGGAACATGTAGTAAATTTATTGTCATTCCATGACATTGCGGGAAGTAACACGCCATAAAATTAAACATTGTACGCTATAAAAAATCACTTAAGCATTTAATTCCTGAAATTTATTTTTATTATTTTATATCTCTGTATTTATTTTTATGTTTTGCTATAATAAAATAAGAAAATGCCGCAATGCTATATAGTACATACAATAAATACACTCCTGGCCAAAAAAATCCGGATGTTGCATTTTGTATTTTTTTTATTTTGTAGATTTTGAGTGGTTTAAATGGAGAGGAAGTAAACATTATTAATAAAAAGCGTTTATTTAACAATAAAAAAGTAACATTAGGAAAAATCATAAGTAACGGAAATAATCGGGTATAATCGCCCCTACACTTGCGAAAGGTTTCTATACGCCTAGGCATGCTTTCAATAAGTTGCTGAATCTGTTCTTGGGCTATCTGTTCCCATTCTTCATTCAACGCTATTCGTAGCTCTTGGATCGTTGCTGGCAATGGTTGCCTCTTTCTAATCTTTTTTTCTAAAGCCTCCCATACATGTTCTAATGGATACGTGTCAGGACTCCAAAACAGGAATTCCGGCAATATTTAGGTAATCCATGACATTTCGTGCAGTATGTGGACGCGCATTATCGTGCATAAATAAGAAATTTTCCCCAACAAATGGGGCGTAGGGGACAACATGGTGCACTGTTGTATGTACCTGGCTGGTGTTAGAGTTCCATGTTCGATGAAACTTAACTCTGTGCGCCAGTTGAAAGAAATACCCGCCCATACCATAACACCTCCGCCACCAAAAGGCTTTCTGTGTGATATGCAGCAAGGTGCAAATCGTTCCCCGGGTCTCCTCCATACACGTTCGCCTCCATCTGGAGATCGTAGGCAAAAACGGGACTCGTCAGAAAGCATTACGGACCTCCACTGCTGAACAGTCCAGTTTCTGTGATCATCCGCAAATCTTATCCTGTTAACTCTATGAGCTGTTGTTAATTTTGGGCTTATAATTTTTTGTTTCCAAAGATAACGAGATCATTTAAAAACATTGAAATTTTGTAAAATTAATTTATTAAATAAATAGGTATATTATTTCTATGGTATAATAAATTTTAAAAAATCATATTTTTTAAGTCTCCGTATTTTTTTGAGCAGGAGTGTATATAGGAAGAAATTTCGCACGAATAGAGTCATTTTTGATTATGTTTCTTGTTGCATTAAACGTATTATGAATTTTGCGTAATATTTGCAGTAAGTGCGTTAATTTTATAATTATGCAAAATATGTTTGCGTAAATAATAGTTTTTCGTATAAAATAGATTTATCTAAATTATATCTTAATAACGCTATTTAATTGAATATGTAACGCATTTAAAATATGTTTTTGCAATTTGATTACTTGCGTTTGCATTTCTAAAACCTAGACAAGTGCTTCTCAACAAGTGCTCTGCTAAATTTGAAATGCGCCTCCAGTTACAAAGAATAATAGAAATTGAATTAAACTTTTTAATTATATATAAAAATATAAAACTTACGGGAGGATCCGATTCTAACACTTGCCCTGATGGTGGAAATACATCAAAACGCTTCGCGTTATATTCCGCTGTATATTTATTATCTATTACTTTAACCCCTTTTATATCTTCGCCTATTGTGTTAGCTATTTTATTATTCCTATTTTTATATTGTTTTAATCTATTGCTTTACTCTATTTTATATTCCCGTAAAAAAAATCACCTTTATTGGGATCAATTTAAATTACATTAACTATCCCTAAACTTGATGAAGGGAATAGGTGTTATAACGCATACGGGACAAACAAATAAAGAAACAATCATTTATATAAAACTAGATAGAGTTCTCTCACTCCCCACTGTACTCAACACAGGGACAGGTATCGGATGTTCATGACACCTTAGATTTTATACATAAAAATTATAGAAATTATAGTGGCGACATGGCGCCCCGTCGAACTTGCATATCGGCCCTCGTCATGCGTAATATTATGGTACTTTATTATGGTACTTTATATGCCGACGATATTGAGAGAATATCGTCGGCAATCTGACAATGTCTAAGTGCACAAATGGTTTTTTTAGAGGATGCTAAAAAACAATATAACTTTAGTTGGCGCAATTCTTTGAAGTTAGGGAGTATGTAAAAAAATTATTAACAGGTTCCACGTTTTGAGCTTCTTGCATCCCTTAGCATTATTACTAGTTTGTTCATAGATGAATGGAAGTACGACATAGAATAAGTGGTAGTCCTGGGGTATCGCTTTTTAATTCTTCTACATGCTTCCATTTCTTCTGCGTAATTGGCAAGCGATTTTTGTACAGCTTAGGATATTACGGCATTCGGGTAACATTTTTAGGTCTTGAGGGAAGATCCTCAAATTCTTCGTTAAAATCTAGTTTAAATTTTATCCCATAGAGTCGTATAATAACGCCTTAATATCTGTAACGCGTGAATCTCTACTAGATCTAATTGCGGGATAACTTAACCATTCCGGTCGTACTGTAGTCTTTGAAAAATTCATGAGACAATTGAATGACTTCGTATGGTTTGGGTTGCATTCTAGCTTCCTTGAATGCTTTGACATATTTTTTCTATTTCCTTTCAATGCAGCTGTGCAAGGAATCAGATTCAATGTGTGTGTGAGCTTTTGTTAGATATTTTTGTGTAATAGATATTCCGTGTGTATAGGCCAAATTCAAGAGAGCATTGGCCATAATGTTATTCCGATTTTGGAATATACATCCATCAGCAAAAATAATTATTGGAAGATTTTTTCCTAAACAATGTCTCTCCAGATAATCTATTAGGCATGAAACCAAAGTGGAGGCTGATAATCCACAATCTACTTGAGTGAACCAGTAATAGGTACTTTGACGACTAGCAGTGTTGTAAATTGTAAAATTATGGCACTATAATTTTGTTTTGCAATATATTTTGGTTGCGTTCAAGAATGGGGCTACTTTCACAGCTTGTAGATCCATACATAGCACAATACATTCATTCTTAATGCCGTTGGCATTGTCAGCTGATTGTTCTTTTTTGGCATTATTCTTCTCTTCAATATGTTTTTTCCATACATTTTCTTCGATATTTGTTGTTTTATACTCAATACATCGATTTCAGCGGCCTTTCTTGGGCGGGGGGAGGGGGGGGTGAATAGAGACAGATTCTTCTCTTTGAACAACTGTTCTTGAATCCAAGAAATTACTTATTGTTTTCTTCGCACACTTCGTTATAGACTTGATGCAACTGCTTTAGTGTCGTGAATTACTGCTCGACATACAGTTTGTTTGTGTCTTTTCTACAATAATGTGAAGGTTATTTGAGCAGGTTATCAAAAATCTGTTTAAGAAAACTTTACTTTCACTAAAACAATTAACCCTGTAAGTCCGATATCTACACTTCTAAATGTCTTCGCATTTAGCATCACTCATCCCATAGAACTATTTTTTACCCAGCAGTTTTCCACTGTAAAGCGCCTTAATCCAGTAGTATTCAGTAACATCTTCCGACATACTTGCACCAATTCCGTACCGTTGTGTAGTCTATACTTTCTTCCTCGTCTACTTTCTTCTTCCGCTGTTGAAGGTTGAAGGATGATATGCAGGCACAAAAACTTTTCTTTGGTCCCATGACATCTTATTTCAAAATTTGGCGAACATGGCTTTTCAAATATCTTCACTAAAAGTAGTGGAAAATCTTTTGTTAGATTTCAAACACATTTTCGATAAACAGCGTTCTCCAATTTCTCTTGCCTTCTGGGGAACATTATGCTTAAAAGTTTCAGTGGTTTTTTATCCTCTTCCATCGATTTTTTCTTCGCTATCTTTTGTCTTTTTCGACCCTCATTCATATCTCCATAATCAGCTTTTGTATTATTATTTTCCTGAACATCAGAAATAATATTATCATCTTCATTATTATCAGATTCTTGCTAAATAGTGTCAGTATCGAGACCACCACATTCGCTCTTTCAATTCCACTATTAGGAGCATAATCTTCATCAGAATCAAAATTATGTTCGCTATAATAATTAGAATTATCATTGTCAATTGTAGATTTTCTTTGATTATCTTGGCAAGGAATATTATCTATGTTAGTATTAGGTTTCAACTTGTTTGTATTATTCAGCTACTATTCAGTAAAGTTTCATAGAAAGGGTGTCGGCAAAAATCAACTAAGCTTTTTTACTCATACTTAAGTGACAAGTGCCACATATTTTGATCTGGAGTTCCCCACATACGTGGGTCTTGCAAATCTTGCACACCGTAGTTGTATGTCTTCGTTTTTTGTAGGAAAAAACGAGCAGTACTTCCTTGTTGCCCTTTTTGGTTGCGCTTCGGATCCAGACGCAGCAGTTTGTGGCATTTCCAAGTCTTTGTCTACAATTCCTAGATCCTCACCTATTGCTCTGGTCAACGATATCCTCAACGTAGGCAGTTCAAACCTAGTGCGCTGAAAAAGTTCTGTTAGCTCTTTCTGTAATTGCAAAACCCGCCAACATTTGTACATACGAGTTCACGGAAGCAATATTAATTAGGTTGTAAAATATACACAGAGGCCGTCTTAGAGTTTTTCTGTTTGCACTAAGGCTGTTGCACATTTGGTCCAGCGTGTCTACAGATCCTTTTATACTATTGTAGTTGAGTATAATTACTGGTTTTCTTGATTCTTGATTTACTAAGTCATCGGTATGTATAGTTGAAATTAGAGTTACCAGTTTATTAGGTTTTGATTTATATGACACTGTAATCAAGTCTCCACTAACCAGAAAAAAGAAGAGTCTACTTTTCTTTGTTGATACTTATATTTATAAACTCCGTTGCAAGTTTAATTGTTTTAATTGGTCCCGACAGTTATTAATTTGAAATCTCGATTTCGGCTAGAGGTACGCTCGTAAACCAATTGTCTGTGGTGATATTACGGTTTGTTCCTTTCACTAGAAGTGATAGAGTTTTTACGAAATACGATCCAATAGTGTCGTTTTCTGTTATTGTACTTTTACCGAGGTAAGAAACAGCATTTAGTAAGTAGTTAGTTGCGTTGTCATACATGGCCACTAATTTGATCCAGTACTTATGTGGTTTCGATGGCAAAACATTTATAATGGGCAGCGGCCTCTGAAACCTACTAATTTCTCATCGATTGTCAGGTAAAAATTTAAATCTACGCTCTGACATTGTTACCTTATATACTGTACCGCTGTAAATAATGTTAAAAATAATTTCGGTACCTAAGTGATTGCTTATAATGCCCGCTGCGAAAATAAGCAAACCCAAAAGAGCATCAAGCTCTGTCTTTGTCAAATCATTCAGCTATGAATCATTTTTTCGTTTGTAAATTTCTCTTTCGCTCCTTGATCTCGTTATTGGTCCTTTGTAGAATCAAGTTTAAAATTTCTTCAGAAAAATAGAGTTTGAAGGAACTGAGAGGCTTAAGAGCAGTCATAGCATTAGAGTTCGGACCAGGACGAATGTGCACTATATCCCTTTTAGGAGTTTGACTAACTGTGGAAACTTTGGAAGTTTTCCATATATAACAATTTTTCCCCATTATTTCTGGCATTGGAAATTGGACAATAAGATTGTCGTCTGCCGCAACATCCCCCACCAACCAAGTTTCACTTTTCGGACTGTTTTTCTTATTATTTTTATTTATTTTTATTTTATTTTTATTTTCTTATTATCCACAATCTCGTCGCCAGTCTCATCATCTTCATTGGGTCGAAAAGTAGGGTCGTCTGCCTCATCATCACCCAATAATCGTAAATGACATTATCTTCGGACTCGGATATTTCTACTTCCCATATTTTTAGCAACTCCTCGTCAATAAAAATTTTTTTCATTTTCTGAAACAAAATTATTCTAACAATCAATTAAGTAGGCAGGCGACTAATATACGTACACAAATATACTTATAAAGGTAGACATGCGACAAATTTACGTACACAAATATACTTATAAAGATAGACATGCGAAATGTTTACTCACCAAGTTGAGGCACGTGAAGGAATTCAACTGATATGAAATCAAACTCAGTACATCTGATAATCTGATAGACAAGTCAGTCTAGGAATAGATGTAGGGTCCACCTCCTGCGTAGATCAGGTGCACTATAACACACATTTAAATTTGATGTATGCGTATTTTTTAAGCAGTCTACCTTTCTAGGGTTAAAAAGCACAATCTGTCAACTACAGCTAAATAGCAAAACACAATATTGAAACCGTATATGCAATATCTGCTAACTGCCGGACATCAATAATAATGCTTTTTATATTATTTTTCCTTATTTCATGTATACTATAATTACAAAGCAAAATACTAAGAAATTATGTTACGGTACCTTATAAATGCACTTTCGTTCTTCACTTATCAGTAGTACAATAAATCTATCACAATTTACAGTACCACTATGACCCACTGGATGTCTCTCGCATAACATCAACAAGAGACATGACAGATAGCAAGCAGGTTTTATCGCACTTAGTAAGAGTACTTGCAGATACCAGATATGGTTTCAATTAAATAACGTAAACAATTTTTTTTTTCGTAGTTAGCAGACACTGCCACAATGTACACAATCACTGCCACAAGTGCTGCCAACTGAATAACAAACTCATTTTCAAACTAAATGTCAGTTAGCAGGTATTGTCAGATCTACATCGATATTCTTGGTAGATTTCTTCTATTGCTAGTTTAGCGTCTCATTAAATTTTCCCTACAAATGAATTAAAAATAGAAACAAATCAAAATTATTGTAAAACTCGCGCTACTAAAGGTTTTGGTATTTTTTTGCAATTTTTGCTCCTTTATCCAAAGTAGAGTAACATCCATGTAACAAGACATGACTTTTTTCACTTGAATAGAATATAATACATACAGAGTGGACATCAAAATGAGGTAGTGGGGTGGGGTATTAACAAATAAAGTCATCATCATCATCATCAATCAGCCCATATTCGTCCACTGCTGGACATAAACCTCCCTTGATTGCTTCCACATTCTCCTATTCTGTGCCTCCTGTATCCAATTTGTGTGGATACATTTAATATCATCG
>WYDF02141827.1:0-22824 GCA_009867245.2 Adranes taylori
GGAGGGAAAAGGTTTAGAGTTAATGAAGAGGATTTTGGAAGAAATAAAAAAAAGAAAATAAAGGGAGTAAATTGATATTTTACTCCCTAATTAATTTAATAATCATTAATTAATGTAAACCGTCAAGTAAATTTGATTCGTTGAAAACTAACCCCCCAAAAGATATAAATAGAGAACGAAGAAAACGAACAGAAGAAGAGAATAAACAACAAACACAGACCAGACCGCACATTCGCATGCAATAAATATTTTCGAAATGAAAAAAGGACATTAATGTCAAGCATCGTTCGCTTGTTTCAAGGAAATTGATGAGTTTTGTACACATGTGTTTTTTCAACCTAAACTTTTTAATACCTTTGTTTGCGATTTTTTTTAGAGAAACTTTGTTATTTAGTTTTTACAGCCACCAATATTTGCAACAGAATTTTGTTTTATAATTCTAACGGTTTCAAGCGCTAATTTCTATTGGTTTCTAAAACTCTAGAATTCTAGTTTCGGCAAATTTTCAGTAATTTTTAGGTTTTATGATATTAACGGTAGATTCGATGCTTCCCGAGCTTATAGTCACGTAAAACCCCATAATGCACACGATACACAACAACGACTGAATTCTTCCGCCATAATTCGAATACAAAAGCCAACACTGTCTAATATCAAGAAGACGCTGTTTGCGTCTCCTTGATAGATGGTCTATCAAGGATGCTCTATTGATGCGATGGTCTGTGTGTGCATGGTCTATTTGCGAGTGGTATGATAGAGTGAGTGGATGTTTCAAATGTCAGATGGAGATTGAACAGAAGTTCAAAGATGTAGAAATGCAGGAGAGGTATGAAAAATTAGAAATAGAAATATGTAGATTTGATGGTGGAACGGTGATGCCGGAATAATTAAAACAGGGGATGAGTATGAGCGATAAGAGAATGATAGCTAGATTCAGGTATGGTAGCGAGAAAGATGGAAATAAGAATTGGATGGATGAGGAGTATAGAAGGTGTAGAGTTTGTAGCGTGTGTGAAAGATGAAATATGTGAGCAATGGTTAAATGCATGTGACGGAAAGGAATGGTCAGAGGAACAAATATTGGTGGTTGGGATTTGGAAAAGGTGTATGGGTCACTGGATGTAGAATACGTTTGTAATGAATAAGATTATGGGAGAGATTAGAAAGGGAGAAATGTAGGAGTAAGGGAGAAAAGAAAGACAGGAGATTCAATGAAATGAAATAGGAATATAGAAGATGAATTGGGAACTTTGGGTGAATGCTAGCGAAGAAGTGGAATGAACGGAAGAACAAAAATTGAAGGCTTGGAATTGGAACGGTAAATTAAATCATGAGGAGAAGAATACGGGGGTAGCGGAAACGACTTTAGGAGAGATTAGAAAGAGGGAAAGGTAGGTGTAAGGAGAAGAAAGAAGACAGGGTGTTTAACGGAGAATGGGGAAAAGATTCTTCATTGATTAATTGAATATCTTGTGTTTTGTTTTTAATTTGTTTTTACGGCTAATTTGAGTTTAAGGCTTTGTTACCTTGCCCCGTATTCAGAAAGCCATGTAATATTAATACCTCACAGTGAAAAAACTTCATTATAATTATAATGAAGTACGGTTATTTAAAAAAAACATATTTTTTGCCACTAGTTATACCAAAAATGAGACAGTGAGAGGTTAAAAACGAGACACTGTATTTTCTGGTCTTTTAATCATTTTACATGAGCGTGCAAAATATGAGACACTGGGGTATAAAAACGAAACACACTACAATGGTTTTAAAACGTTTAATAAGTCAAATAACATAGTAAGGTATTAATTTGTGAGGACGTTCTTTAAAAAAACTCACATAACCAAATACAAAAATATGTTGGTACTAAACTAAAAAGAAAACAAATAAAAATAAATCAAATAAACAATACCTAATTCTAAAACGGGGTAAAAAAAGATTTTCATCTAGATTTGAACTTCTTGTCTTTTTCTGGCAGTGGCAGTTTCGTTTCTATGTTTCGCTTTGTCGGATGAAGTACTTTTCCTCAATGGCTGGAAAAATAAATTTAAATCCTTTGCGCCTCAGATATTTTACTTCTACATCGCTCTCAAAAACTTTAAGAATTTGTGCCACGTAGTAAACTTGTTCCTTTTTAGTATTACATTTGGCTAAGATAAAATCATTTTCCCTAAATTCATATGCTTCTGTAATAATTTCATGGTGTGTTTCTCCATTTTCTGATGGCTTGTCATTCCACTGTTCTCCATTTTCGGATGGCATATCTTCAAGCATATCTTCCAGAGTCAAACCTCTAAATCGCTTTCATCTTGGTAAACTGGCTGTTCGTCAATGCTGCTTTCACTGTCACTCTCAACTATTTTATTCGAGTTTTGCTTCTTTTTTGAATTTTTAGATTTCACACATTTACATTTCTTATTTTGTCCATTCTCCTGAATTTCCTTTAAATATACTTCTGTTGTTAGAACTTTTGCCATGGAGCCTATTTTTCTTCTACTTACTGCTATGTTTGGGGTTCTTCGAATATTATCCAGTAGCAATGATCCAAAGGAGCAAGATGGTTTGGGAGTAGCACTGTTAGATTGACCTGGAACAGATTCAATAAACTGTTCGGTATGCGGCAGATGTTGTGGAGTTTCGTCATTGTTATCTTCGAAAATATCAAGCGGACTTTCAAAAACCTTTTAATCCTTATATCTAAGTAGCTTTGCAAGATCTAAGCGGGCTTCTGGAAATCTACTCTTATCGCATGGAAATATGCCGCCGGTCTTTTGAAGACTTAATAATTTCTGTAGATAAACCTTCAGTCCAAATGATGCAAGTTAAATCGCTAAATTTGCTTCTAAATTTGCTAAATTTGCAAATTAAATCGCTAAATTTGCTTCTAGAGGGTTTTCTCTGATTAAGTCTTTGCCACTTAATCAAAGATCCATTCAATTTAAATTTCAATGGACCGAAGCAACGCGGTTGCAGCGAGTCAGTTGTATGAGCGGGGAGTTTTAATACAGTTATATTTTCTTGCACAGCCAATTCTATTGTCGACTTATCCAAATGGGTAACATGTCCATCAAGTATAACAAGAAGTGGGCGTTCACGAACCAGTGCACAAAACTTTTGGAACCACTCTTGAAAAATCTGATAAGTCATCCATCATTTTCTGAGGCCGCAAAGCATGTATTCGGTAAATCGGTCTTACGTAAAAAACATATTTTTATTACTAACCATATTTTAAGTAAAAATGGGCTAACATCTTACGTTTCCAACTGCTCCATAAATTTTGCCCTTGGAAAATTATTAGAGGAGATAATTAAATATCACTTCTTGGAATGCAGGCCATTACGGTGGTATTTTCTTTTCCAGACCTCTCTATGTTCCGATGAACTTTTTGACCAATACCAGCAACGCCTTTTATTCTGGTTGGATCGGAAGTAAAAAACTGGTCTCGTCTAAATTCCAGATTTAACCGGGTTTGTCTTGTAATTTTAAATCAGATATGGAAGTATTCAGGCGATCGTAAAAGCCGTAGATGATGAATGGATCACTTGTAGCTGTTCGTCTCCATCTTTCCAGTCGCTCAAGCTTGTTTTAATTAGTCTATTACGCTTACAAAAATTTTTAAACCAATCTTTGCCGGGCTTTCCTTCCTTAAACTGGATAGTAAATTTATTTTCTTGTACATAGGTTTGAACTATTGCTTGTATCTCCGGTTTAGTAAGAACAAACTCCCATTTTGCCACAATTTTTATCTTCTCACTTAAATCTACTTCCATTTCTTTGGTTAGAGAAGTTTTTCTTCCCTGTTTATGAAGTGAATGAGTACGTCTTCTCGAAAGAGCAGATTTGTCAATTTTAAACTGTTTAGCTGCATTTCTTAGAGATAAAGTGCCATCTTCTATTAGCTTTAGGGCTGTTTCCATGTTCTTTTGTCGTAGGGGCGTTATTTGGGAACGTAAACCTTCTGCATTATTCTAAAAGATTTAAAAACTTTGTCTTGTTTGTTGATTCGCGCGTCTCTGTGTTGTGTCTCGTTTTTGCACCTGTTATCGCGACGTGCTTGCTTGTCAACGAATGAAACTGGACTAAATTCGTTATGGAATATCATAGTCGCATTTATTATTTTAGGAACGCGATACTTACCGAGTCTCTACGATCGCGTACATCGACATAACAGGAAAAGTTTGTAAATACAATTTAAAAGATTTTTAAAGCAAAATGCACATGTGCACAGAGTTTTTTTCGATGTTTGCGTTTACATGTATTTCTTATTCATTACCGATTTTAATTGTATAATGTGGAAGTAATTTGTAACATTTTTTTTACAATTTTATTGTTTTTCTGCACTGGGAAAAATTTTATGGTTTGTTTTTGACCAAAATTTCGGCCGTCTCATTTTTGCACCACTTACATAAATGAGCGCCAATGTTTTATAAAATAAAAATTGTTATCCACATACACAACATACGAAAACCTTGTTAGCGATTTACTTTGTAGATTATTTATGTTATGTTAAAGGCCTTAATCTGTTAAATCTACCAATGGATTTATTTTTTAGAGTAATTTCTCCGATTTAAATAATTTTTCAAATAAACAAATAAAATTCAACAACTAGATTATAAAGTGTTGAAGTAGACGGTTTTCACTTGCAAATGGTGAAATGATTTTTGGATGATATCATTGTAGTTAATTATATAAATAATGTAAGTGTTCGAAAAAAAAATTATTCAATAAACATTTAGTCCTTTCACTATGGGTGTCGTCAACAGACGATTTGAGAAGAATTTGCTGAAACACGGGAGTCAATTCCTGCCACCTTCAGCGACTGTTCCTGAAACTTGTTAATCGTCAATGCAAAACAAAGTTTGAGGGGACACTGCAGCCTTTTGACTTCAAAGGGGTACTCTGATGGAATAACTGGTATGAGTGGTACAAACACTGACTCACCGCGAGCACAGCCAGTAAACATGAAGAATAACCTCGATGACGTTCATTTGGAAGCTTTTCACTTGCAGCTTAGTGCGATAGCAAAGTTTGGGAGGGTTAAGATTCCGAAACAACATTACTGGAGTCCCAAATTTAACGAGGAGCTTGTGTACTGGGAAACCCGGAGGTTTGAGTATATTGAGGAATTCCACGGAGTAGTGAACTGCATCATTTGCGGTATTTTCTGCATACCTGTACTCAATTTCTATACCATCGAACGACTTAAGCAGGGTGTCATGAATCATAGCTGCCTTACCATTTTTGGGGGTTCGAATGGAATGCTTGCACAGTCAGTCCATAGATGTTTCCCTGTGAGGTGCGTTACTACTGAAGGCTGCAGGCCACTTTTCCGGCGGATTTGCGGTATTTTCCGTCCCAATTTGGAAAAGAAGCTCGGAAAATTTATTAGCGGAAATATCGCCATTTAAATGGATCCTCATATTCTTTAAGAGAGATAGCTTTTTTATGAAGGGCCATAGCTGAAAATCTAAAGCTGAAACTGAACCCTTCAAAAGCTGAAAATTAAAATTTCGATTTTAACTAGATAATTCTTGCCAAATTGCAACTTCGTAAGGTAATTGGTTTCCGAGATACAATGATTTTAATTTTTGTTTTAGATATCTTCGACCCCAGTTTTTAACCCTTCAAAAACTGAAAATTAAAATTTATTCTTACACGTGTCGAATAGATTTTAACAATGAGTCAATCAGCCAAGCTTCTATGTTTAACCGTTTCCGGAATAGCCTAAAATGTTCACCCCCTTTTTCATCCGCTTTGATGTTGAATTTCGAAAAATCCTTTTTTAGTGGATGCTTACGTCATGAGGAGAAGTCTTTGTCAAATTTCCAATTTTCTAGGTCTAGCAATTTGGGCTTGGCGTTGCTGCGTCAGTCCGTATATCGGGCGCAATTTTTTATAGAGATAGATAATTACGTCATCTATAATTATAATTTCGCGGTTTGAGAATAAACAACGATTTCTCACAATTTGATGTAGCCAGTTGAAAAAGGGGAAAAAAGTTAAAAAAACCAAATAAAAGGTTGTGTGAGTAAATTTTGAACAAAATTAAAGATAATCAACCTTCGCCATTTTAAATTTAAACACATATAGAGCAGTTAAAATGTAAATTCATCATAATGATGATGATAATGATGATGGCATCAGCAATCCCTCCCTAGCACGTTTATTTTTAACAACGGCTATAAACAATGCTGTTACCGGAAGTCGACAAGGTTTTTTTTGTAATTTTTATTTCACTTGTATTTATCGCAACGTGTGATTGGTGTAACACTGACTATATAGCTTGCTACATACAACAATATAAAACAACAGCGTAAAATAAATAAAAAACGAAACGAAAAACATATTCTAATTTATAGCGTTGTTGTTATAATAATCTGGATACACACTTAGTGAAAATGTATAGGAATTATGAAAGAAAATTGATTGAGAAAATCACGATTGTCTCCTTATATTTTTCTAAATGTTCTTAGAAGTGTACCTTAAATATATAACCTCTAAATTTCCTGAAAAAAGAAAAAAAAATTATTTCAAATATATATTTCAATTATTTGACTAATTTTATCAACAAACAAATCGTACAAGCATATCTCCTAAACTCTAGATCAATAAATTTATTATAAAATTATGATTCCTAAATTATAATCGAACGCTACGCTACACTACCCAACTTACAAATATTCTTGTTAAATATTATTATTAAACCTTTATTGGTATCCAAAATAAACGTCAAAATATTTTAATATATAACTAAATTTAATTCAACTGCCCTTATTCTTTTTGCCCTTCCTTATCCTTTCTTAAATCCTATGCTTAATTTCCACCCACTAGTTCTCCTGACCATTCTCATTTTCCTACTCCATACTTTCCCACTTTTATACTCTTTCCTTCCCCTCTATCCATTCCTCCTTCTACTTATTATTTTTTTCATATTCCATTCCCGTAGCTCCAGTAAACTCCCACTCTTCTATCTTACCGTTACTTCTATCTTTTCCTCTTTCTAATCTCTCCCATTTTTTTTCATTATCGTCCTATTTTCCCTCATGCCCATGCGCATCCTCCAATTCATCCTCCAGTCTGCAATCTTTGTTCCTCCGTCCACTCTAGTTCCTCACACCCATTTGCCCAGTAGTCCCACGTTTGATCCTCCACACCAGATGCTCTACATCTTATATACTCCTTTTTCATCCAATACTTATTCCCCCTTTCCTCACTACCACATCTGAATCTAGCTATTATTATCTTGTCCCTCACACTCATCTCTGATTTTAAATATTTTTGCATCATCCGATCCACCATAAAATGGGTATATTTTCCTATTATATCTACTTCTTCCTATTATTTTATACCTCTCCTGCTTTTCTACCCTAATGAATATTTGATGCCACAACAAATTTTTTGTCCGAAAAAGAATGTTCCCTATTAATTTGCTAAGGATTTATAGTGGCATCTTATGCACGCATATACGTTGAATGGATCTTCTTTGATCCGGCTAGTGTTGTTAATAGTGCAAAATTTGAATGTATTGTAATAAAATTACAGGTCCAAGTACTAGTGAGACCTACTTTGTCGGACGTTTAGAATTTTACTGCAAACGGTGACTGTATTTTGTTCTACAACTGAATTCCATAATTTTGACACATTACTGGTCCTATTAAATTTATTAATGCATGGAAATTTATAGGAAATTTTTAATAAAACTTCTACAAGTACTAAACACTGTACTAATGACAAGAGCAAAACCGGAAAGATATTTTTCGTCCTGAAAAGAATAAAACCTTTTTTATGAAAGAATATTGGCCAAGACCGACTAACTGTTTCATCTCTGATTTCCATCGAGATAAGCATGATTTCTCAAATAAAAGATTTCAATGAAAATTTTAGCTTCGTCGTTTGATAATTATCCAAAGTTGAATTTTCAACTTTGGATAATCCGACAGTTATGGGACATAGGGGGTGTAGGATTAGCCGACATAACTTCATCGCAAGAGATTGTGCATTTCACCTCCGAGTCCTCCTCAATCCAATCGTCGTCAACAACATAAGCCGTAACTTTCTGGATTATCTCCTCCTCTGTCAGTTCAGAACCAAGGTTATCATCTAATACCCATCTTCTCAAGTCTTCTGTAGATTCTTGCGGAATATTAATTTTATCACAAAGCCGGTAACATTGTTGTTATCTTCAGATTTGTTATTTCTGTCGTGTTTCTTTGGAAGGAGTGGATGTTATGATCAACCATGTTCCCAAGATTTTATTAGAGTTAAAGACTTGACTTGACACTTGACGCCACGCAAATTCTGCATTGACAATGGCATTCTTGGTGTCAATTTTTTTCAAGATTGATGTGATGTCTGCGTCTGGTTGACTGACTTTCAGTAGTTGGATCAATCAGTAGGCGTTTCTTCTAACGTGCTTTCAAAGTCTTGATAACATTTTGATCCATCGGCTGAATCAGTGCAGACGTATTTTTTGGCAAATACAAAGCATCTATGTAATGATCAGCCATTTTAACTCTCAATTCTTCCTTATTCGGGTGTCCTGGGGCATTATCTAGTAACAAAAGGGCCTTCAATGGCAGATTTGTTCCCTTTAAGTGTTCTTTGGCTTCTTGTACAAAATGGTTGGAAAACCAGTCTAAAAAAACTTCTTTAGTGAGATTCGACTTATGTTTTTAAATGCCCGTGGGGACTTGCATTTACCCACCGCTAAGAGTTTTAGCATAAGAGTTTTAGCCTCTGGAAGCATATGGCTTCCAGAGGCATTTGCGCACACTATTAACGTGATACGCTCTTTTTGAGATTTTGTTCCTGAAACTCTTTAACTTTTTCTTCCACCGTTGTAAAAGTTTTTGTTGAGAGTTGCCGTCAGTTTCAACGAATGCCATGCCGCATCTTAAAGTTTTCGAATCAACCATCGCTTGTACGAAAATTATCTTTGTTGGTTATTTCAAGAAAAAAAAAACTGGGCTTTCTGTTTTAAAATATAAAAGCTACGCACAAGTCTGTGCGTGGCTGCGACTACACAGCACACAGCAAGCCGAGTCATCAGACTTGGCGTCGGACTACCGAGCGTGCCGGACTGTCAAATGTCAGATTAGCGAGATTCAGTTGTACTCAATTTTCATTTTTCTTTTTATATAGGTGAAGCTATGAAAATGCTTCTCTTGCTATACATTATAAATATATTATACAGGAACATAATATATTATAGATACAACATATTATGAAATATGCATTATGCTTGGTCAATTTATTATTAACTTCTCAAGACAAAAAGACTTTAAGTTTAATATTAACATTACACTTGCTACTTTCAAAATTATTTATTCATGAACAAACGTGTTTTTGACTACACAACCTATAGATAAGGTATGTAATGTAATATTTTAAAAGAAATCATAGTTTTGAAACATTTAAAACATATTAATAAAACATCATTTAATACATTTTTTATAAAATCATGATCAGAGCTATGCTTTCGCATACTGTTTCTTATTGTTACAAGTACCATTGTTATAAAATAATAGAAGCAAAGAAGTGCGCTAGTATTTACGAGAATATCGATGAGTTAAAAATGAACATACCTAAACTAAAGCAATTAATAAACTGAAATATGGTAAATTTCATTTAAAATGGTTCTCATGACCATCTGTTTCCAATCGTATTAACTACAGTCTAATATTCAAAGACTGTTTATAATACGCCGGCATAATAAGTAAGTTTATAAACAAATTTTATTCAATAAATATTTAAAAGATGAGGCAATAAGGGTATGCTTAAGAATAATGAAATCATTGCATATTTCGGGATTAGGGAACAAAAACAAATATTCGTCATCGAGAACGTCTTTATTGTATTTGTTTAAACCAATTTTCGAAGCACTTTCTATACTCCGAGTGGTATACCTCCGAAACTAGCATTTTCAATGCAACCGCTTCATCAGATGTCGAAGAATGTTGACCTCGCAATAACAAGAAGTCGTTGGGTGCCAAATCAGGACGACCCATCAAATCGATTTTTGAATGCTCCAAAAATCACTTGTTTGAGACGCGGTGTGCGACCTTGCATTGCATTGGTGGAGTTAAATCCGCCTTCGGTGGTTGGCTTTTCTCATTTCTCGAAAGATTTTTAGCATATACATGGTTGTATACCATTTAGAATTGATCGTACTACGTTGCACCAATGGTACCGTTGCCAAATATCCAGTTATTTCGAAGAACCAGCCGACCATTTCCTTCTAAGTGCTTTTGGGCGCGAAGAAATTTTCTTGGATTAGGCTCGACTTAGAAGAACCATACAATCAACAGATACAATCAACACTTTAGGGCTCCTAGATCGTATTTTACATCCGTAGATCGTATTTTATGGGCATTTCTTGTGACCAATTGACACGATCTTATTTTTGAGCGATTATCAAATTATATGGGATCCAATGCGAACAAATCTATTTCAAGACCAACTAATCATGCAATATTGAACTGATTATGTTAGTTCCATTAATGCCCAAGGATGCCTCAATCTCACGTTAAGTCAGCATAAATGACGCACAGCATAAATGTTTACAGAAACAACAAGCTATCTTGAACGACCTTCATGGAATTGGCCGTTGACCGAATTACAGCCTCTATTATATTTGGTAAACCATAGATAAACAATCGTCCTAGATGGTGCTCCATCGCCATCGATTTAGGTTCATCGATGCATTGTTGTTGAGGTAATCCACATATAATTTATTACAAAACAATCGCACGAGAATGTTCACCATTTAATTCTATTTTTGGCCGACATGAATTTTTCAGTTTACTGTAAACAACACAACTAGCGCACATAAGTTAAAACATTCTGAATACGAATACCGTAAAACTGTTAAACTGTCAGCTGACATCACTAGGGTTGCCAAATCTTGAAATATAAAAGACTAACCTCTATAGATCATAATGTAATAAGAAAAGTTGTTCCAATATTCCGCTAATTATTAATAAACACTTCCAACATTTAGATAGTTACTGATAAGATAATCATTTAACTTTAATACCAGATTTTAATTGCATATGAAAATTTGTTCTTAAAACTGAGACGCTCGTGGCTGCACACCTTTAAATTCATTTATAGTGCAATGAAATAATATTAATGCATTTAGAGGGAATAAGACACAATGAACTCTAATTACAAAAGAGGAATTTTCTTTAATACAGATGTTATAGTGTAAGTGAAACGCTTGTACTACAAAGCATTCCTTCATAGGTGGGCCAACACAGCTTTTATACACTAGAAATCACTACATTATACTCATGTGCATTTAAAGATTTTTTTTAACATTTTAAATATCAGATTTCAGACAGGAGGTAATCGCGCACCAATTCCGTTTCACTCAGCATTTATTTAGACTTAAAGATTAAAGACATGTTAAGGTCTATATATTCTAATGCATTATGTGCCCGAAAAAGTTCCAAATACATTCATATGTCATCGATGAGAATCTTTGTACAGGTTTGACCTCATTTAAAATGAAGACTTTTGTTCTTCTAGCCGTCCAGGAGAACTAGCAGCATCCTACGCCAGACCCACATTTCAAACGCATCTATTCTTCTCCTGTCGTTGGAATGGATTACCCAGGTCTCTGAAGCGTACGAAAAACGGGAAAAACTAGGGCTCGCCTTCGTTGTCCTAATGATATTTCGATCTTTCCAAATTTTTGTTAATTTTATCATGGCCGAGCGGGCAACTTCAATTTGCCTTATTTCTAATTCACAAGAGCCAAACTTATGGAGCATGGAGCCCAAATACACAAACTTTTCGACGACATTTTTGTAGGTTGTCCTCGATTTTCGTTATCTCGGTCTGCTATCATAACTTTTGTTGGTATCTATTTTGAGCCCATAGTATCGGCTTACGTCTTCCAGTCTTTGAAGAAACTCGAAAAGCTCTTCACTGCTGTTAGTTATTAGAAGAGTATCATCCGCAAATCGAAAGTTTGAAAGCGCTTTCCACCAATTTTCACTCAACCGCTACAGTTCTCTAAAGTGCGCAGCATCACTACTTTGCTATAGATGTAGAGGTGAAAGTACGCCGCACTGACAAACGCCTTTCCTAATGCAACATTTTTCGGATAATGTGTTATAGGATAATGTGCCTGCGAATTCTCACACAGGCTTTTGACGAGAGTGATAAGATGAAATGATACTCCAAATTCTACTATAGTCGTCCATAACATAGGCCAATGAACGTTGTCAAACGCTTTCTCGTAATCTACAACACAGATATATCGGTACCGAGTATTCTCCGACCTTTTCTATAAGCTGCCTCGCATTTAAAATTTGTTCTCGAGTACCCCATACTTTCACAAATCCGGCTTGTTCTGGAGCTGTTTGATGTTACAGGAAAGCTTGTAGTCTCGCTTGAAGAATGTGCAACATAGTCTTTCTGATATGTGATATCAGAGCTATCAGACGATAGTTTTTGCAGACAGTTTCTGACCTTTTTTTATGTAGGAGAAGCAATACTGAAGTTGAACAGTCTTCTGGCGATGAGCCTGTTTTCCAAATCTTGTGACACAATGCGTGCAAGATTTTTTGCCCCCTTTCGTCAAGAACTTGCAAGACCTCTGCTGATATTCAGTCGATTCCTACTACTTTACCTTTTCTTAATTTGTCAATTGCAATTTTCACCTCATCTAGGAGTATATACGGCTCCGCCTCATAATTTCCCAGGTCTCCACAAGCAGCATTCAAGTCAGCATACAAATTGCCACCGTAATCTTTCCACACCGATGCAATTCTGTGTTCAAACAATCATGTTGATCTTTAATTGCCCAATATCGGGGTTTGAATTCCTGAGTGATAGAACGTATCTTCTTGAGCAAGTCTTTGGAGTTATTGGTATCAGCATCATATGTTATTGGTTATATGGAGTTACTGGTATATATTTTGTAAATAGAGGGTATGAAATACAAAGGGATAACAGCAGCGAACGACAATGAAACGTCGCTCTGTTGAAGGGGATTTTCACGCCGAGCCGGGCCAAACCGAAGCCGTGCTAGCACTACGTACGAGCTGCTTTTTGACGGCAGAGGCCAAAGAGGGTAAAGTGATAGAGATAGTTTAATGGGTAGAAATGAAATGGCGAAGATATAGCAGGTACTGAACGTATCCTGCGATAAGGTACCGGCGAAAAGTAGGAGAAGCATCACTATAAAAGCAGGTTTTTGCTCCGCTAAGCAGGTGAATGTTGAATTTCTTAAAATTAAAAATAAAAATAAAGTATATTTTTTCATTATATTATTATTTGACTAGTTTGAAAAACTCAAACAAATTAATTTCTGGTTTTATTCTTGTCACTAAGTTTATTCTAAGTTAAACCTAATTAACATATGATTCGCAAAAAGTTTCTTGGAAATTAATTTATTTACTTGTGACTTAAGCTAACCCGACTTACTTCTGAATTGCCTAATTAATGCTGTTGTAGAAATAAATTATTGAAATCAGCTTACGATCCGTTTTTGTATAGTCGGGTGGGTTTAATCAGTAAAATTGGGACATCTATCAAGTAAAAACTGATACTGCTATTTTATTATAAAAATAACGTGATAAAATAATGATTAATCAGATCTGACAATATCATATCTTGCGTCAGTTTATATCTAATGTATAAAATTGTTGTCAGTTTATAGATCTCATGAAATGATTTCATTAATGTGCATGGAAATTTTTTAAGATATTATATTATCTTTGGAATTACCTCGTGTTAGCATCGTTTTAAAGCGATTCGTGATTCGCATCGTTTTAAAGAGATTAGTTTATATTCTAATAATGATAAAATTCTAATTATTAATCCCAATTGACTAAGAGGTGATAAAGCAATAATTTTTTTAAGTCAAATTCAAAACTTGCCCCTAATCCTGCTATAAATATTATTATTGTTCCAATCAATAATAAAAACTTTAATAAATTTATATTTATACATAAATTAAAACGAATTAATAAATAAACACCTGTGTAACTAAAGTTGACTAATGAAGAACTGGAGTTTTGTGAATGGTATCAGAGTGGTATCAAGTCAAGTGGTATCAAGATCGTGAGTGGTATCATTTTTAAAAAATATCTAAATTATTTATGGTAATGCATTTTTTCATGTAAAAGTACTCTAAAATTTAACAGTCCGTTTTTTGACGGGTTTAAGCATAAAAACATTTTTTTCCAAGAAAATGGGCCGCAAAGTTTATATAACCAAGAAATTTTATAAACAAGAATTTCAAATAAAATCTAAGTATGCTATACATCAAGATTTTGAATCTTCTAGCTTCAACTTACTTTTAATATTATGCAAATATTTTTAGTGTTACAAAAACTCTCGCTCTCTTTGATAGCTAGTGATTAAACACTTGCCTTACAAATAGGTAGTTGATAATTGAATAATTAGCGAAAAAGCTGAAAATTCCGATACGACTATGCGTATTTATCTTTTTACCATAGGTATGAGATTCCGGTATAACAGTGGCGAGCTAAGCTGCTGGTTCATAGCATGGAAGCAATATAATTGGCACTATTGCTGTAAGTAGTATAAAGTTGTAGAAAATTCAATGGAATCTCGCTTATTCCCGTAATCTGCGCGAAAAAATCACACAAACAGTCCGACGCTCAAACATGGATATACATATAAACATTTATAATTGCGTATGAACCGATTTAAGGAATTAGAATTTAATTTATATCGCTTAAGATATAATTGAATTCTCAGATAAGGTATCCATAAAAAAAAAATTCACAAAAAATAAACGATCCGGAACAATTTAAATGAGAAGATAAAATACATTTTATTAGAGCATTTCAATAAGAGGCAGTTGTACAAAGATGAAGTTAAGTATAATTCAAAATTTGTTAGGTTGATCCAGTTTTCTTCCATTAAAAATGAAAGCAATAAGAAAAGAGTGACGAACTAAATATGATTGCAAATATTTATATTGTTCATTCATCTTCAGTCAATAGGATGGTTCTTGAGTGAAACTTTTCGTATATAAAGATCGAATTCGAAATTACTATTATAGGTGCCTGCTGGATTAAATAAGTGAACGAAGATAATAATACTTAGTTGAAAGTAGAATAGAGATTGCTGAAGATGTAGAATTTAGAATTTTATTGATGCGTTGTATTATAGGATTTCGTAGAGATTTATTGATATTTTGGAATGATGTTATTGTTGATACCTGGTGACGGCATAGATTGGCTTCTAGTCGCTGCCGCCGAAGTAATACCTAAAGAGGACGTCGGTGATGGTCCTCGTGCGCTCGATTGGTCGGTGCTTTCTAGTTTATTTCTTCTTCGTCTTCACCTTATCTTTGCATAGATGTCAAGAACAATAGTACAATAACAGAATAAGAGTAGAAGAATATAATAAATGGTGGGATTCGAAAGATTCAACAAAAGATGTGTTGTCTGATACTTAACCTTTTATGTTTGTTTCATTTTTTATAGATTTCATATATCATTGTATACTAAATACTGAATAATTGAATTTTTACTATAACGCTAGTTGGATTAGATCAATTGACAGATGTGATAGCCCTTCGCTGACCGAACAATCGATAAGCAAAATTTTGAACTTGCAGCACACCCAAAAAAACAAATTCAAAAATTGCGTCAAAGGAATGCTGCCTTGGGTGGGTCCTCTTATAGGAAATTAGCTGAGATGAAACGCCTCTTGGTGGTCGGCTGGACCGTGGTAGCTTTCGAAGCTAGCCGGCTCACTAAGGCGTGCCTTGAAGGAAATTTCTGTTAAAACCTTTAGGAAGAGTAGAGCTCCTACCAATGAAAAGCATTTTTTATTCGTGGGAAATCTTTAGAGAGTAATTTAAGAATTTATAATACAGTGGCGTGTTTAAGGGCAAAGCGCCTCCTGTGTTCATGTCTCCACCTGACATATTGATTTTATCAATAGAACTATTCAAACTAATTTATTATCACGTATTTTGTACGTACGTGAGCAATGGAAAGAAGAGCTTCGGGTAAGTTTGTCCGCACCTAATCGCTTTACTCTCTCTTAGGATCGAATTCAAATAATAAACTATCTATGAGTATCAACGGAGGGATTGGAACATAGTTTATCGCAAAATCGGACCGGTATGGGAGTAGCTAATGGCTTAGCTTCCGGTACCAATAACTATGATCTTCTTCAGTTCTTAAGTACGTATCTGTACTAACAGGCAGAACTCTGACCAACAAAGGCCGTTCCCTACTACCTAAACTTTATATGATTTTCGTGTCATCGAACTAATTTTTCCCGTCGGTGAACAAAAGTGTATTTCTTTCAGTTCTCATAGAAATCCAATATTTTACTTATTATGTAAGTGTTCTTAAACGTTCTTAATGTTTCATGTTTCCTTTTATGAAGGAATGATTAATCGATACTCAAGTTCTTAAATAAATTTGGAAAGTTTGCATTAGTTTTGAATGACACCAAACATTTCAAAGGAACCAACCATTTTGAACTAATTTTGATGATACTTGAATATCAATTTTATAAAAATATATACAGTCAAATTTATTTAAGACGATGTCAAATTCTAGCGCTACAATATCAAGACTGCTCAGTAAAAGCGGCAAATTTAAATTTGGAGCCATTCTTGCTGTTGTTCATTTGACAGTGGATCCCCTATAACATTCAATGACACACAGTTGACTATTAATAAACATGTATCGCTATTGACACTAGAACGCATTCTTATTGTTAAACATTAAAATAAATATTTTGGTTGATGTTAAGGAACTCCATATTGATACGGGAAAACAAAGTATATCGTCTAGCTCCTTCATTTAATATAGAAATTTCCCTTAGCGCTTTCGTAGATTATCTCTACATCATCGGAGGCTATTAAAAATAAATATAATTAATACAAGACTAAAACTATGCATTACAAATATCTTACATATTAGCGGAATACCAAAGCTAATTTATAGTATTATAACATATATCTATCATCTGATTGAATAACATGCTGCAAAATCTGCTGGTAAAATTGATTGGAGCATTTAGCCCAACATTTGTTTTACCCTTACTTATTTAAAAGAATTGGGTGCTTTTAACATTAAAAGTCGTTCTAAGAGGGATGGTGAATCAGTAATACTATGAATTAAATGAAGGCACTGTAGATTTGTTTTAAACAAGTAGCGTTGCCAACACTGCAGTGACCATTGCTCCAGATTGAGTGTAAGTCTATTGGACTAGAAGGAGTCTTTTTTGGACGTCACAAATTTCCAGAACTTCGTTGAATTCGAAATAATATCATTTTGAATTAATTCATGTTTAATTCTTTTAAATTCAATTATATAGAGAGGATCCTTAATAGTTTTAAAGAGTCTATGCATCTTCTGTTTTTTCTTAATGTTAGATATGATGTCCTTTGAAAACCAGATAGAATACTTGCTATTGTAGCAATTGTATTTTAGAACATTTGCATCAATTACGAAATAAACCTTCACATCAAAATTATTTTCAACATCCGCAAGTCTAGATAACTCCGATTAGTCAATGTTCGAAATATCCTGATACAAATTATAAAAGTTGCATATCCAAAATTAAATTTTGTTGTTGAAGAATTAAAATTGAAAATAGAAATTTGGTTCTTATTGTACTGTACTTCCAACGATATGTCAAGAGCAGGATGATGGGGTTCTTCAAGAATAAGTGGATCATCATCACGAGGTATACAGGGACATCCCTGAATAAAACCAGACTAAAGCTGTAGAACTCGATTTATTGAAACTATTGCAAAGTACAATTCTTCAAAGTACCTTCCTTGGGCATCTACACAGCAGTTCCAGCGTTTCTCCCATTGAAGATATGCGTCCTGGAACTCCTTTTCCTTAATACTGTTCAGGGTCCTTGCCACAGTGGCTTGAACAGTTTCGATGGACTTGAATTGGCGTCCTTTGAGGTCCTTCTTGAGCCCGGGGAACACGAAAAAATCACAAGGGGACATATAGGGAATTTGTGGGGACATAAAAAAAAATCTTGCAGAATCTTCGCCGTGTGACTAGGCGCGTTGTATTGTGCAGGGTTCAACTGTTGGCGATGTCTCGACGAGCGCGCGGGCGACGCGTTTATAAAGTCTTTTGAGGGCCTTTGAAAGGGTTTAAGGGACAAACTCCTTGCTGACGACTCCTTTGGAGTCATGAAAAACAATGAGCATTGTTTTCAGTTTCTACGTTGTCATCCGTGCCTTTTTTTGACCAGGAGACTGCGGCCATTCTGAGCTCTGCCGTTTGCTCTCCGGGTTATACTAGAAAATACAAGTTTCGCCCCAGTGATGACATTCTGTAAGAAATTTGGGTCAGCTTCCATACACTTCAACACATCTTGCGCAATCGTCAATCTTGTTTCCATGTTGGCGTTGAGGAGGATTTTGAGCACCAACTTAGTGCAAATTTTCCGCATTCCAAAGTGGTCCCTCACAATCTCGTGAACTTGCGGTTTTGGCAAATTCAGCTCATCGGCAATTAATCGCACAGTCAAACGGTGATCAATGTTCAAAAGAGTCCTCACCCTTTCAACATTTTCCTCTGTTTTGGTTGTTGTTGGCGGTCGACCTTTTTCTTTATCCTCAACGCTCTCTCTTACCTCCTTAAAGGCCTTATGCCAGATAAAAACCTGGGATCTTGTCATGTATTCATCCTCGTACGCTGTTTTCAATATTTCCAGAGTCTCCGTCCCAGATTTCCCGAGCCTGACACAAAATTTAATTGCGTACCGTTGCTCTATCAACCGAGACATTTTGCTTTGTGATAATACAGCTACACAGCGTCTGACGCGACAAGCGACCTGCTTCGCAACACCGGTTGAAGCAAACCCCGATTTATTGCCTGTCATTGCTAAGACTTCCTACTACCTTCCCCCTCTATCAGTTTTCCAGTCTGGCGCGAGAGGGCGCAGCGCCAGAGCCAGTCTCGTTTCATTCAGGACAGACTCTGTATGACAATTAATATTACCAAAAACAAGACCTACTATATGATTGTTATGGTTTTGAACATGAGTTTGCTGTTTAAGATTTAATAGATCTGTAAATTAGTTTATTATGTGCATTTTTGTATTATTAAAATTCAAGTTATCATTAGTTTTCAACGGTAGATTGAAGTCTCTAATAGAGACATTGCAACATGTCAAACGGAGTTTTATAAATTTCAGTTCTTTGTGCTAGAGGCATATAGATAACTATAATGTATAGAGAAATATTGAATACAGTTGAAGTAATTTTATAACCAGTGATGTCTATAACGGAACAATATTCTCGGATAGACGAGAAGTGAATTGATAACTTCTCGTCTTTGTGATAAATAGTAAAACTCCTTACCTTCGTGTACGACCAGTGTTATGATGTACGGGGTCATAGCGATGAGAGCATAATTGCAAGGCCCCAATTCATCATCATATACAAGATCCGTAGAGCTCTACGTCACTATTAGAGCAAACTAATGATAAATAAAACTGATCTATTTTGGTATTCAATCAACGAATATTTTGATAAGTATAATTGAGGTAATATCTATTTGGCAATCCTAGTTTTTCCGAATTGATTTTGGAAATATTCTCTTCATCACATACTTCCAGAATTTCAGAAGAGGAAATCTTTTTTAAGCAAACTGCTCTTCTGCCAAACCATTCAAATTGATAATTAAATCGAGTCTTGATTTCACGAGCTTTTTTAGTAGTAACTAATTCTTCCTGGTCACATAATGACCTACATAGATTTTATTATTTCCAGTTAATTCAATGTCATTTAAACATTGAAAGGTGTGTCCTCTTGTCGCAGCTAGAATACTTTAGCAGCTTTAGAATACTTTAGTTTGTTCAGCTTCCATGTTTGTGAATTGCAATTTTATTGTTAAACAATGACCAATCACGTGCTAGTGTCATCATTCTTTAATTCTAGAGTTTTATATACAAATTTTGAACAACGGCTCATAGAGTGTTTTCTACTCAGCGAGGCTCCTTTCCCTTTGTTATGCACGCTTAAGTAGTCGACGTCGCTTTAGCACTTGTTTATTAATGTCAAGTTGTTATAATTGTCCATCATACAAGAAAGTCTCTAAGCGATACATTCCAGTTTCGCCATGACATCTTCAATAATATACGGACGGATATATTGATTCCATCCTTCTCCATAGAATCAGACAGAGCAGTTACATACCCAATTATCCTTTTTAGATGAAATAGCGAATTCATTTAACTACTGGATGGAGAGACTTGTACATCTTTGGTGAAAACATGTTAAACATTTCGAGCAGCGAATTACATATTCTCTATTATTTACGGATGTGTTACATTACTTGCAAAATGAAAGATAAGCTTTATGAAATTCAAATTATAAGTTAAAATACTTAATATTATTCATGCTGTAGATATATGAAATTATTTACTTTATATTGAGAAACCGGATACGAGTTGGAATAAATTACGTTTTTGATAGTTGGTTGTTAAAAAAACATGAACAGACGAGCAAAATAGAGCTAGAAAACGAATTGATAAAACTAATTCAAGGTTATCGCTTATGTATATTATATATATGTAGCGTAATTTAACTCTTTGTATTAACAAATTATCAACAGTACTTCAGTTCATTGTTAAACAATTGTTTTATGTATGTACACCTGATCTAGTAGTAAAAGTCTTTTCTATTCCACAATTCACTTTAACGTAAATAAATTTTAATGTAAGTAATTGATAGCAATTTCTCTATCTAAAAAATATTATTAAAGACAACTTAATTTCATTGTAAACAAACTAAAATATTTTATATTTTGAAACTTGTCTGTACAAAGTTCTCAAAAACAGGAGCACTCCAAAAGTAATGGTGGCCCTACACAAACAACTTACTTCATGCAGCTGGCTTATCCTTGTGGAATATGACAACCATTAAGGTTACGTTGAGAAGAAGGTTATTTGCGTCTTGAGCAAGCAAAAGATTCATCTTGCGATATGACTGACTTCGTGTACAAGAAAGTAATGTAAATTTCATATTTCCGTTATGAAGAAGCATGGCTTTTAAATTGTTTTTGAAAGAATCGATAAGCAGTTAGTTACAAAATCTACTGACATGTATTGTTAAATAATATTAAATTTTTTCATCGTCCTATCCGTTATTTTTATATTGACCCTGGTAATGTCTAGTTACTTTTCAGTTTAAATAGCTAGTTACTTTTCAGTGACATCTAACATTAAATTGTATTAAATTTGTGATCGCCCCTGTACTTTAGTTTTATATTGACCCTGGAAATATCTAGTTACAAATCTAGATACTTTTCATTCTAAACCTAGTTACAAACGATAGTGACATTAGCGTTAATTACTATAAAAATTTTTGATCTCCTCTGTACAAATTTTCTAAGCATGAGACGAGTGGCAGCAAAAATTGTTCCTAATTATTGAATTTCGATCACAAGCAGTGTCGAATTGACACAGCTCAATAGCTGCTTAATGAAACCAACGACAATCCAGAATTCTTCAAACAAACCATAACTGGTGACAAAACATGGGTGTATGAATATGACGTCGAAACTAAGGCCCCATCCTCGCAATGGAAGCTTCCTGAGGAGCAAAGCCCGAAAAAAACCCGCTAAGTTTGCTTGAAGGTGATGGTTCTACTCACTCTACTCAGTTTTCTTCGAAATTAATGGCATAGTCTACCATGAGTTCTTGCCACCGGATCGTCCGGTCAAGAAGAAGTACTGCCTAGAAGTTTTACGGCGTATAACAGGGATCCGTACTGAGGCCTACCCTGTGGAGCGTTCTATATAATAGTCTACTGAACTTAATATGCCAAAAGGAGTAACACTGCATTTGCGAATGATGGTAGCATTTGCTGGTAGCATTTGCGGTAGCCATACTAGCAGAAGGGAGAAAGCTTTGTGCTCTAGAAATTGAAATGAATGAAAGCCAACAATGCATAGAAAGATAGATTACAGAAAGTTAATTGAAACTGGTGCCCTAAAAACAGATAGCATCGTATTCTCTGGTGGACGTGAGATTGGAACTCATTGTTTTAAAGTAATGGGGCATAGTATTTAAGTAAAAGAAAAGATCAGATATTTAGGTGTAAATATTGATATAGCTATGGCTTTTAAGGCGTACACAAAAGATGTTGCTCAGAAAGCCAAGTGTAAAGCCATGTCCTTGTGTCGTATAAGGCCAAGGATTGGCGGCCCCCAACGGGACAAACGACAACTGTATGCTACAATAATAAACGCTACTCTACTATACGCGGTTCCGGCATCGGCGGAATGTATAAGCAAAACATCGGTAAGTTGAAGAAAATGCAGCGGGTAAGGCTCCTACAGCAATAAGGCCATACAAAACAACGCTCACGATAGCTTTGCAGGTCCTAGCAAGTATCGCAATCTCAACGAATAAAAGGATGGCAAGATGACGTTTTAAATAAGTTGCAAGTAATGTGGGGACAAGAAGATAAAGGATGGTGAACTCGCCAACTTATACCAGAAATCCACAAATGGATACGACGAGAACATGGAAAGCTAGCATTTCATGTAACCCAATTTCGATCGGGACATCGAGTACCTTTATCGAATAGGACGTGTATAGACTGCGGAATGCGAGTTCTGCGGGCACGAAAACGATGACGAAGAACACACACTATTCGATTGTTCGGTCTGGTCGGATTTTATATCTGAGATGCGGAAAAAGGTAGGTCAAAACGTGATACGAGAAAACTTAGTCCACACTGTGTTAAACTAAAAGGAAGACTGGAATGCAATTGCCAGTCTTATGACTCTGAAAAGGAGAAGGAGAAGGTAGACCTTCTCAAAAGGAGTAGTAGAATCT
>WYDF02141938.1:0-22819 GCA_009867245.2 Adranes taylori
TAATTTTAAAAAATAAGCATGGTTTATTATGCACGCATAATTTAGGTCCCAAGGAAGTTCAATCTGAGTATCCCAAGATGAATATTTTGTGTACCTAGTTTTTACAATTAAAAAATTTAATATACCAATTTCTCCGCATTTTTAGGGGAAAATTCATTTATACCAATTCATGTTATTTATTTGAAGAAATTTTACGTGTCCCATATTTTTTTTATATATATATTACATTCCACAAATCAGTAAGAGTTTAATTATTACTAATTAAAAGTTTGAGGTTTGAACAACGATTTACTATATTTGCTCAGTCCATTTAAAGAATTTTCATTACAGTACCTCAAGAAATTTGACCTAGCTCCAGAATTCACCATCGAAGAATTTATTCATTGGTTTCTACCGCGACCAAATATTGTTGATAGTTTTATTGTTGAAGCGCCACCGGTAGTTGCTAGTAGTGATTCGCTTTTGGAAAATGGAGAAACTTTAAATAATCTCGCTTCTGGAGAGGAACAAGCCACCGGTTCGGTTTCTAACGAACTAATAGTTACAGATTTCGTCTCCTATTACACCTTGCCTTCTACAGTAAGTAAAAATTATATATACGTAATACATATTATATAGCTAGGTGTTCTCCTCAGTTGTGGATCCGGCCACTTTGAAGAAAAGAAGTATTAAAACTCTAATTGCTATCAACCGCAACCCTTTACTATATTAGCGTCTTTTTCCCTACCTCCTTTTCTGAGGACGCCCTGAATCCGCCCTTCCGTCTGATTAATTGCTGTTAATGATTCTCCAAGTTGTACCTTTTTCAAGTAATAATTTAGTCACATCCGGGGATGTTATTTACTCCATTAGTTGTCAAGCTTACATTTTTACTTGCAGGTAATGCATCACCCAGTTCACAAGAACTTAAAAGCGGCTTACTCATTCTACAATGTTTCTACAGCAACGCCATGGCCGGAACTCATGACCGATGCCCTTATATCGGCGAAACAGTTGCGTTTCGACGTATTCAACGCTCTCGATCTGATGGAGAACAAAGAATTCCTCGAACTATTGAAATTTGGCGTCGGCGACGGCAATTTACAATACTATTTATACAATTGGCGTTGTCCGCCGATGACACCAAACCAAATTGGTTTAGTACTTCAATGAGTTTTAGAAACACAAACATTAATCTTTTTAGAGGGAAAGGAAACTTGACGTCATCATGCAACTGACGCCAGTGTAGGTGATTTGAAAATGTTGCTTTAGATAACACATTCGTTTAATTCTATTAAATAGAATTTTTATTATGTTCAAATGTTTATTGATTGAACAGTTTTAGCACTAGTCAAAATATTTTGTTAATATTTCAATGTAAAATAATTTATTAATATAGTAACAGTTTGCAAATTGTCGAACATATTATATTTGAATGGATTTTGATGATTTTTAGATTAATATAACAGTTCACAATTCTGTTTCTCAGGAAAACAAAAGTAGTAAAACTACTTTTGTTTTTCAGTGTGCGAAATATTTTGGTTTCATTATTTGTCTTCAAGTGCCTTGTCTTTCTAAGGTGTTAGCGATCAAAAGCATCGCCTATATTCATCAGCATTTCTGAGCCGTGACTTACCACTTTGTTCGTTGAATTGGAAGAAGTTCTTCAAAGGTCATGTTCAGCGACCTTCTAGACCTCATTTAACTTCAATCTTTCTTTGAATAGTCACATGTATTGTTTGTTGTTGCGTGTGATCGTCTTTACTTATCTGATGTTTGTGATGCTATGACATACAGTGATAGGCATACTTACGTATTCCTGATGCTATAACACTAAGAATAGTTTTACTGATAAAGATACTGTACTACGGGTAAGTAGAGCCAAAAGTCCTAGCACCATGTATAAATATCCTGATACAAACAAGAAGACATATCTCAAATCTTAATCAACACTGGAACCCTTCGCAAGAAAAACAGTGTGGAAACCTTGAGGTATTTGGGAGTCTATCAGCAAAACTAATTCTTAGATTGTTAGCATTATGCACAATAAAATGCTATTTATGGAGATAACAAAATATTAATATGTGTAATGTTTTTTTTATTATAATTTTTAATTAATCATTTTTCATCACTTTGATTCCAAGTGTGCTATTTGCATAATCACTTATTTTTCGAACAATAATGGAAAATCATTGTTGTAATGCGTAAGTAAATATAATAATTGCCTGAGATTTGTTAACAGAAAATATTTTCGCAGTGTGCTCTAAAATCCTGTTTAATCTGTGGAACAGTTTTTAACGAAAATTGACATAAAACAACATCCTTATAATATGGCTTCGTGAAATTAAATTTTGTACCATGTTTCATAAAAACCTACTAGAATTTACACATGACATAAAATACATTTGGAGGAATGTTATTTTCTTTTTTATCCTTTACAAACGATTAGGAATCTTATATGGAGAAATTTTCGCAGACCAAAATATACTTCAAATTAATGATCTAAATATATCTATCAAAAGTTTTAGTAATTGTTTTCGAAAAACTTCTTCCCAATTCTTTTTAATAAACATTTGATTTTTTCTTCTATTCGTATCCAATATGGTGTATGGAAGATATATAAAGACTTGGCATAGTTTTACTATCCATGAAAAATAGAATTAATTTAATACATGTAAAAATTTAAATAATTGTTGACTAGTGTTATGTTTAAAATAAGGAAAATTGTTTCGTTTGATAGTAAATCTTGCGCATTCACACTAATTATTTTTATTGAAATTGTATTTTAATTTATATCTATTTTTATTTTGTTTAATATTTTCACAATATAAAGTTTATTGAAAAAAACTTACGTGTATGACGATGGAATAAAATATAAATGGAATATTCTTTCTTGTTTTGAAGGTAATTTTCAAATGTAAGTTGTAGTTAAAATAAGAAATAAATTCAGAGGATACTTATAGCAGAATATCAAAATGGCATGGACTGTTTGGAACGTAGGCGAATAATTGCTAAACTTGGTTAGGTATAAAATTGGAACCACAAATATAATAGATATTTTCAATTAGTTCTTTTGACTAATTCGGTTTGAAGTTAGCGATAGAAATAAACATCATTATTGTTCGCTTAATATGTAATTATTTTTTTTATATAGTTATACACTATATAATTTATTGATATATTTTTATGCTTTACAATGTTAATTTGATATATGCCTATTTGTGATTTTCAGGATACCAACAAAATGTTAATAAATTTATTATATCGATTTCCTCTTTCACTTATTTTTGTTCTACATGATTCTTAGACTTTGTGCCATTAAACAAAGAAGATTTGAAGTATAGTTCATGAAGTAACATTATATTCTTTTCCCTAAGTTTTGTAAAGTAATATTACAAGTACACTTTATTGATAAAACCCATCACAATCTGCCTATTTATATGCTTATAAACTAATCTCAAATATTTTTCCATGTTCTGGCGTTAGTTCGTTTCATTTTAAAGTAGATTACGCGCATCTTCGACCTATGTAAGACCCGCAACTTATCTTTTGAACACGAATAAAAAAAATGAATTGACAAGTCTGGACAATGCGACATCCATTATTTGAATATTTTTGTTCATTTAACTACTCGACCTATTAAGCAGCTATACCAGAGCTTTAAGTTGTCCGTACACTGGAACCGAACTCAGTCGTCTAACGCCCGACGAAGACGGCCGAGCTAACCTCGTCCACAGCAACCGACAAAAACAGCCGACTTGCGTTTGTCAGGATGAGTAGTAGATTGTTTTATTTATTAGAAAACCTCTACCTCACGAGGCGAAGCTACAAAGAAGAAGGGAGTGTTGGGTTAGCCCTAACTTAGAAGAGAGGAACACAACAGGAGAGTTACATCATCTCCATGAACAATTTAAAGGAATCAGAGACAAATTCTTTGACTACGGATGAATACGTTTACATATATATTGCGGGCTATTTCATCCCTCTATCGAAAAGTGCTCGAATTTCAGGGAAACTATATCACCCGAGGAACGTTTGGCTGTAATATTAAGGTAAGCACATTTTTACTCACACAAAAATTCATATTCATTTATTATTTAATATAAAAATATAACCAAAAACATTAAAATAAAGAGAATGACAAAACAGTATTTATGTTAAAGGTGTAAATGAGGAAAAATATTCCGACTTATTCGAAGGCATTTGTTCAGTACGTTGGATTCTGAGGAAGAGGAGATAAAATGGGGTTATTGTAAATCGATAGGTCTCTTTCAGTTCCATACGTGGTATTTCCTACTTGAAAATATGATTGTTCATTTCAAGTGATTGTTCAGATGAATGTGGCGAAAACTGTGTTGTCTTTAAATTTGCGATTTCTTCCTCTTCTATAAACACTTGTTGGAGCTTGTGGTAAGTTTTCGGTGAGGGCGGACTTTCTATTGGAATGGTGCTAAGCTTAGTAGGAACTGGTGATCGCTGTCATCCGCTCCAGCTAGCAATTTTAATTTTTCTTCTTCAATTTGAAGAAACTTTCCGTCAATATTTGGCTTCTTATAAGAGAATCTCGAGTGTTTTCTAGTGATCGCGAACTATTGAACGTGAATCAGTATCTGAATTTTCATTCAAACCTTCATCCTATGATGCAATGGGTGATGACTGGCTTTCAGAGGATGAAATGCTGCGATGCAGCTTTCGTGGCTTTATCACGTCTCGCAAAAATAGTAAGCTCAGGAAGTCAGACCACATCTCCACTTTTTCCTTGTGCAACCTTATTGAATTCTTTTCAGAAAACATCCCTTAACCCTTCACTTCCTTTTTACTGCTCCAACTGAAACATAACAAACTAGTAAAAAGTTATAATCGTAGCAAAACATTTACAATTATTTATACACTCCTGTTGCAGGTACTTGGCTAGGTTCTTCATTCAAGGCTCTGGAATACTCATTTAGAATCTATGAAGTGGAGGTTGGAAAAATAGTTAAGGAATCATGTCAAGGTATTTAAGACAATTTGTGCGCTTTACATAAGCCCTAATGAAGAAGTGAAGACTATTTAGGGGAACAGTTTTGGAATAAATGGAGATTCGCAAACTGCATTGGTTGCATCGATGGCAAACTTATAAGGAACCTAAAGCATTCAGGAAGTATGTACTGAAACTATAAACATTTTTTTTTCTATTGTCTTCAAGGTGTAGCTGGCCCAAACTACAAATTCCAAGCAATTGACGTAGGTGCTTATGGCAAAGAGCGATGGTGGCATCTTTTCGCATTCCAGCCTTGCCAGAAAATTAGAACTGGGAGCTCTGGGTGTTGTACAACTTTCACCTCTTCCAGGAACTGACATTCAAGTGCCTTACGTCCTTTTAGATGATGAAGCGTATCCCAGAGGCCTTATTTATGGCTCGTTGGAAAGACCTATTCGAACCCTTTCGAAAGTGTGAGTTTAGTCACTAAGCTCGCAATAGGGCTCCGCGCTCAAAAAAATTTGATAAAATAGAAAATTCATTTTCTCCTCTTCTAATCATCCTAGAAGCCTGATTTATGGCTCGTTGGAAAGGCCTCTTCGAGTACTTTCGGAAATCTCCTACCTCATGAGCCATACCATGTGACAACACTCGGACCATCAGAAAGTACTTATAATAAACATCTTTAAAAAAGCTAGACAGGTGGTAGAATGCGCATTGGAATTATGTCAAGTAAATGGACATTGCTGCTAACGACGATTGAAATAGCTAATAATGGCGATATTGAAAACATTATAAAATGCATTTGTCTCTTCTAGAAGATTGTGATCGTTAAAAAACGGGAAGATCCAGTAGCTTCATTTGCTTGCCATTACTACAAACAGATATTTTCCCGTGGCGAGAATCGCAATATGAGAGCCAACTACGCTATTAGAGAAACTTTTAAAGCATTCTTTTGCACAGAAGAGAATCATTAGGTACCTATAAACATTTTCAATTATTTTTTTCTAATTGTAATTTTTCTAGTTGTAATTTTAATAGAATAACAATGTTTTTAATAAAAATTGTTTTGCTTACCTTCAAAACCTATTTCCTTGGAAACATTTGACTAGTTTCCGTTGTATGTCTCGTTGGTGATACCACAATGCGACATTTTCATTTATGAGGGCTATCAGTTTTTCAATATCCATATTTTTAATAAAATGTTTATTTTCTTTCACAAATTAAATGACAATTACAATAGCGCAATACAAACAACTAAGACTTCATCCGACTAATCCAAAAAAATCTGATTCTGCCCGACCACTCGGTCGTGTTAGTCGGTTGCAGTGTACGTGCTCAGACGCACATTTATAACTGGATTGGTCGAATATATTCGGATGACCGCTAATCGATAAAGTTCGGCAGCCTTATTTCTATATAAATGGACCTTCACCTTGGGCGATTTTCGTTATTGAGCTTGAGGCAGTCTGTACTTTAAGGAATCTGTACTTTAGCCGTCAGCATTAACTAGGGTTACCAACTCGGCCCAACTCAAAGAGTACATGTCTAAATATAAATCGTACACAGAATTTTACTTGCCAAAAGGAGTACATATACTCTTTAAAGATTAGGATTGGTAACCCTAGCATTAACAGTATGGAGATTCTTCATTGTAACAGTGTGGACATATTATGTTTGGTTTCATATTGTTTCTGTGGAATTAACAAATTTCCCCTTTATAAGGAAATGCAAGAATATTAATGAAAGAAATAAATTCGATTTTTTCTCTGCGATCAACGAACGTCGTTACTTTTGCCTTTGTACTAAATATTTGGAAATTAGCTTTATATTAAGATGAGTAATGTAATTTGGTAGTTGTTTTCAAGTCGTTAGTTTATTTAATTTTAAAAGCGTGCGATGCCTTCATTTATAATCAGTCCTTACTACACTCTTCAACTTGCAATTTCATACAGAAAACACTCACCAATTGAGTCAATTTTATGCGTCGTTTAAAGAAGTTATAAATCCTCAAATAATAAACGACCTAATGCTAACTAAATAAGAGTTTTTAATTATATAATGAATAAATTAACAGTATGTACAGCTCCCAAAATCTTATCTTCAACTAGCATATTTCCTCCAACTACGCTCATAGTCACCACTATTTGAGGCTCTAATACGTTCCCTTGTTTTCATTAATTCGAATCGTCTTCTGTCTATATGTCTTTTTGATAGAACAAAGGCATATATACCAGTTGCTGCAATAATCGCCCATGATATTCCAATTTTGGTAAACGTACTTAGTTTATTTAATCTAGTTGCTTTTAATCTGGACCACATGAGATCTCAAAACTGTCAGGTTTTCAGTAGTAGATTCTTTAATGTGAATTTGACTTGATGTGCTTTCGTCTTCTTAAGTACTTTTTACAAATTCAAAGAATATTTGGAATTAAGAAATTTTTATATTGAAATATTCTTAACCTACAACCAAAAGATAACCTACAGATAACCTACAACCAAAAGATAACAAAATATAACTTGAAGCAAAAACTACAATATTCATTATATTTGCTTCTTTCAGCGCCATCTTTTGGTTCTGCTGTAGGCTTAACTTTTAATAAAACTTTTTCATCGTTAGTATAACAAACAGGGATTAAGTTATTGAATTCAAAATTGCACTGAAACTCAAATTCGGAATATTATTATTATTAGATGCCGTGCATACGATGTGACTAGTGGAATGAAAGTAGCACATGATAAGAAGTATAAGAGGGATTTTCTAAATAATTGATTATATTTCTAGAATATATTATTTTTTGTTACCATATGCTTTTAATGAACACTTTTAGATAGTGATATAGTAAAATAGGTTGATTTTCACGGATATGATAAAACAATACAGATAACTATCAATAGTTCACCAAATAATTGGCATTATTAATTAATTATTTTATTGTGAAATAAACTGAATAGTGAACGTTTAAGGTAAACATTTTATAACGTCATAAAATATAAACTACTGAATAGTTCCATAAATTATTCACAATTTATTTAAATCAATTTTGTCTAGTTCTGCAGCCAGAACTTTTAGATTCCATAACGTTATTTATAGCGACATCAGTAATATTTTTAGTTTCTTTAGAAATTTAATCCCCATCTTTTTCTAAAGCACTATCCAACATTTTGTAAGAAACGCCAATTGTATTATTCCAAGACCATATACTATTATTGAATTCTTCAACCCTGTGCGCTAATTTTTTATAGGAAGAATGCGTTTCGGTACCATTTTCGATGCGATCAATTAAATTATCTACTTTATCTGTAATGATTTGCCATTTCAGGTCCATAAATGTCATAGGTCATGTTCGGTTTTAAATATGTTATTAAAAGTAAAAATATTTGATTTACATGTAAATTATACATATTTTATTTTAAACATCGCATTTTAAATATGTAAAAAAAATACTCACTGGAAGTTTGAACATTTTGTGTGCATATATAAACTGAAAATAGTATGAAAATTGTTTGAACATGCATCTTGTAGGTCTTAATGCAAATACCGTTGACGGATGTTGTTCAAGTAATGCTTTATATAAAAATATTTAAATAACAAAAATTTTACATAAAGCATTATTAGAGGACGGTGCTTATCGTTCATTAATAGTGGACTATGTTTGATTTAATAACACAGTTCAATAGGTCATTATCAAATGAATAATATTCATTTCATATTATGTATTTTTATGATGTTGCACTTAGATTGTAAGTCAGGACGTAGAATTTACATGTGATAAATGTATAATATTCAATTGCGTCATGTACCTTTGTAATAATAACCTTCTTCAGTTCCAACAAATTCACTTTTGATTTTTTCTTCCGTAGTCTGAAATAGACTATTAATTTTATATCCAAGGAATAAAATTACTAGTCTATTTCGCACTATAAAAGAAAAAGACTGATAAATGAGTGTTTTTGCGTACTGAGATTTCTAAACTGGAATCATCTTACTTTGTATAAAGAAGTTAAAAACATTTTTTTATAGAAATAACTGTTGATTATCAAGAGTTAGTTAAACATGTCAAGAAATCGTGTTGTAATGCAAATTGTCGCTTACTGAAAAAATATTTTCAGGAAGAAAAGTTTGCTTATTTATCTAGTCTCTTGCAAATCGCTATTTTAATTGTGTTTTATTAATTGCAACGTTGAGACATTTAGTTACATTTTGTTTACATAGATTTTCATCAAATTTCATCGCGGACTGAATAGAAAACAAATTATAGTTCGCTTATAATAATTACGTAGCTTACGGTAGATTTAAAATGTATTTACCGATAGATTTGAACATTTTAACAGATTTCTTTCTAACTCGAATTGTTCCAAACTTTCTTCACTTTTTGCTATTTGGCGTAGTAACAGATTTTTAACAATTAAACCATTTTTGTAGTGTGCGTAATTACAATACAAATTTGTCCATAACAGTACAAACTCTATAACGGTATATGTATTTGTATGTTACAAAATAACGGAAAAACCATTTATTCAATTTCGTTCTTATAGCGATATGTTTCCGTAATTGGTTTATCTAACTTACGAGGGTCTTGGTTTCAATAAAACGAAATGCAAGCCATTAATTTCAGCAGTTAGATTTAATGATAAGCTAGCATACACACATACTTTCCCTTCGGAAAAGAATGGCGCATTTGAAATCATCTGACGAATAATTTGCGTTATGATCATATGGCCGTGACGTGAAAGTACGGGAAGTGATTTATAGCGTGAGACCGCTCCTACATGGCAAGCCAAATGACACTTAATATGATATTATCAATGGTTTAGCTTTAGTTTAATGTCTGCCGACGCCGAGGCGATATGGATAAGTTGCATGACTTCCATCGCAGAGTCCCGGGTTCGATCCCCAGCGTAAACAATGGTTTGGGTTGTTAATCGAATCTAGGCAACATAGAAACGAGGTCGGTAATTATAGGAGGAAGGAAACTATAATTTATTATGCACATCTATAGGGGTAGATGAAAAACTTCGGTCCAGTGTGTGCCGGTTGGCACGCACTATAAATTTCTCTTTTTACGAGTTAACCAATAAAGGTTGGTAAAGACGAATTTATCTGATACCCTACCTATCAACGTCGATGGCAGTGGCTCGACGTTAAAACACATAGTCGGGGATAAGCCTACATGGCAGAAATAAGCCGACTATAAATAGGCCGATTACAAAAACAATTTAATGTGTATAGCCTTAAAATTTTCATGCTTGGATTGTGTTTATTTTGGTTTATTATAATTTTTTTATTTTAGGTATGAATTTGTATTGTTAGACGTTGAATGATTATTTATAGAGTTAAGTAATTATACTACATAATGAATGAACAGAAAAAACGATACAATTGGAAGGGAAGACAAATGGTAAAAGCGATTATCGATGATTCACAAACAAAGAAGGTATACATACACGACTATCATAAAATGCTTTCTCAAGATTATTGTAATTCGAATCAAACAATTGAAGATGAAATTAATATCTGAAAGAATTAGAAACTTGGAAAAAATCTCCACCGGGAAATCGACCATGTCTTGTTTAGCAATCAGGCGCCCTGAGCCACTAGAATAAGCTCTGTACTGGTTCAATCAATTGGGTCGATTCTCCGGTTAATGCATATTTTTTCAAGTAATTTTCTCAAACATTTAATCAAACATAAATAAAAGGTTATAAATTAAATTAAAATTTATTGCTAGATCAAATTAGATTTTGAACCAACGGGAAGCTTTGATTACTCCAATATATTTGCATTACCAGCAGGAAAGCGCAAAACTAAGATTGTTACAGAGAAAAAAGAAAACACTAAACTACTATCTAATAGACAAAGAAAAATTTTGGAAAAAGTTGTAGAACGAAAGAAAAAGAAAGGGAACGTAAGTGTTTTTGTAATATATATTGAAATTTAAATGTAATATATATTGGTGTATTAATCATGACCAACTATTAGGAAATTTTGTAGCTATTCTTAATAACAAAAATTCGTATTTAGCGTGAAACTCTTTTAAAATCACTCTCTGATGTCCAAGCAAGCGAATCTGATTTGAATCAGTTAACATCTTTTGCATCGATACAGACGAAAGGTTTGAAGAAACATTGGTTGGAAGAGACACAGAAGTTGAGTAAAAAGCTGAACGAAACAGATGTATTAATGACAAATGACTTATGTGGTCTATCCGAAGCTCAACCTGAACATAATTCTAATATTGCAGTAAATAGTTTGAAAGGTTAGATTTTATTAATTTTTTTGAGCAAACATAATTAAATTATTGCAAATAAACTTATTGTTTACGGCACTAATGATCAATGTTCCTTTTCGTCTGATTGCACTGCTGATTTTCCCTGATTGATCCAAAAATTTCTGTACCACTTTTAAATAATGTAGCATCAAATTGACCAAATATAACCTATTTTTACTGTCACTTTTGACTGAGAGAAGTAGAGTACTTTAGAATTTGTTTCAGGAATAAACTCTTAGAAATAAACGCAAATAAGTACTGAATTGATACAAATAAATGGCAAAGAATTACTCCTTTTATTCGGAGTAAGTAAAGTAAGACAAGTAAACAGCTACTAACTTACAATATTTAACATAATTTTTACACAGCTCAGAACAGTACAATATTTCAAAGAAATCAATTTTTTACTTTATTACTTCCAAGCCTTTATTGATAGAGAGAACAAATTGCAAAATAAATAACAATACTAAACTGAACACCTTATATTAAACTTTTTTCGTATAATTTTCTTTCTTATACTTTTACTATGGGCAGATGCTAAGAAAACTTTATGTACTTTTAAATGTTTTTCTAAAGTCAAATGTATTTTTCATGTTTCCTATGAACGATAAAGGAACTACAATTTGGGAACACTAGGGGGGCTTGCCTCTCTCAGTTTTAGTTCTGAAATATATGAAGCTGATTTTGAACAATAAAGAATTTTTCAAGGACATTTTATTCCACCTTTAGTCAATTTATATGACAGACTTGTGGGGTAAATTTGTTTTCGGATTTTAAAGTCATATTTGCACTAACACTAGCTATATTTAACTGAACGTTAAGACTTATTAAAACACTCAAAATTAGTTTTTATAAGGTTTGTAAATTATATTTAATTGTTAATGTTTGTTCACGATATAGATAATTTTGTAGATTAGAAACTTAAATTTTTAGGAAGTAAGACAAGGAGGTCAGCAATTATAAACACCTTAGTAAATGCAAATAGTTGTAACACAATCAGTAATCCAAATTTTGTTGGATTAGTAAACGACTTAGATATACTAGATGATGATTGTAGCAGTAGCGATGGTGAAGATAATTTTGACAGTCAAGCGAATAAATTATCAGATGAAAGTTTATTTGAAGATGAAAACAATAGAAAGGGAATTATACTAAACAAAAAAGGTACACTTTTAAACTTTTTAATCTTATTCAATAAACTCAAAATTTGTAAATAATTAACACAAATATATTATTTAAAATTGTTTAGAAAGTGATTCCAACGAATGCATTGTTGTGAAATCAATGATGGAAAAACCTATTGATGTCTCCGATGAAATTTTAAATAATAATAATTTTAATGAAACCGAGATAATTGATTTATCGGAAACTGATGAGGACGAAATTCAAATAGGCCCGATTAATAGGGATAAAATTATTGTTGTTGATGATGAAGAACTTATACAAAGCGAAGTGAATATTGTATCTTGTCAGAAATTATCACATTTATATAATAACGGTAGGTTTATTTTCAATTCCTAGTTTTGTTATATAATATTTAAAAAACAACAAATTGAAATTATTTAATTGAAGTCTTTAAAATGTGAGAAAATGAAAATACGAAAAGTGATGTCAGATGAAGATGAGTGTTAGGTTAAGAGCTTATATTGAGTTGCAGAGAATGAGGAAAGGAAGAGGGATTGTTTTAGTGAATGGATGAAAAAGAAAAAGGTTGTGATATGATCGCCAATTGAAATAGGAAACGAATAGATGAAATATATATTTGGTTTCGTACAGATTCAAAAAATCCAGGTTTTTATTGCTTGAATTTGGACGGCAGATGTGGAGCAGTCTCTTTCGTGTTTTATACACTTATCTCTAATTGATATTATATATTCTCCCCATTTAATATTAGTACAATATTTTTAAATAGAGCTAATTAAATTTAATGTAATTAATGTAAAACTGAAATGATTTATGAAGATCTAGTAAAACACCCAAAGAAAACTGAAATTCTACATGAAGAAAGCATCATAGGTAACGTGAATAGTGCTGATACCAACAAAGTAGAAACGAAACCTTCAATCAAAAATGTAAACGAAGAGATAATTCATATATCAGACGATGTGTTTGATCCAAATGAAGTTATTATGATTGACGACATAGATGAGAAAAAAGACATTACAGAAATCATTGATTCTTACAATTCTCAGGAATCTAATATCAAAACGAAGGTATGATTAATTTCTAATGTTCATCTTTTTAGATTGATCGTTTTTAAATTTTAATTTAATTAATTGTGCTCATTTTAATTTAAACAATACGTATTTTATCTACAAAATTTTGTATAAGCGATTTCTGTTCATATGATAATTGATTTGTGTTTCTACTTACTCAGATGAATTTCGTATAATGTGCACTTAGGGAAGATTCCACCTAATTGAACTGCATTGTTTGTGATTTTTCAGTGCTTAGTAATAACTCGTTAGAAGGGATAGTGGTTTTGTAACTTTTTGTAAATCCATATTCCCTTTCGAAGTAGTTTTTTTGTGGAAGTTTAATACCTTTTGTGAAATATTACTGTTAAAACTTTGAGTTAGTGGGAAGCACTGATAGTAGTCGGTAATTTCCGAGTGTTTTTATTTTATTTACTTATTATTTTTATCAATAGCGTGTAGTAATTGTCAACTTCAGTAAATTTAGAAACATACTTCCCGTTAAACGTTTTTTTAAATGTAGAGAGTGCAGAGCTAGTTTTGTTTGTTTATTTTCTTTAATAGAAAGACATTGTTTGGTAAAATACCGTAGCGCTCTTCGCTAGTTTGGCCTACGTTTAGGTGGATTGGGGGCCCTCGCTAGCCATGTCCTATTATATCTTATAGAAGATGTTATCGGACTGTAGCTCGATCATTGGTGAAATTACCATGCTTACATACATTTAAAAGTTCTAATAAAACGTTCCGTGTATGATAGTTAATGTTTATTAGAAATCTCTAATGGTACATACCTAATTACACAACTTTGTTACACAGGTAAAAGTATCTATTTCTCTTCTAATTCTCTAGGGCTACCCAAGCAACCGCCTTATAATACGCAAAATGCTCTCGCAAAATGTTCACTAATGCTCTCTAATCCCACGCCCGAGCCTGTACTATCTAATTTACATTCGACATTACTTAAGGTAAGTCGGCTCACGTTGCGCAGGAGAACTCGCTGTGCGTTTTCGAAAAAACCTAACCTAAAATATAACTACTTCTTTTCAATAAATGTCATTAAACACTAAGTCTACTAATCTTTGGAAATAGGCAGGTCCATTTGCCATTCCAAAACTCAATCTGTTGACCTCACACAACCCACCGGGGTGTGCACAAACAAAATCACTTTTATGATTATCATATTCTCTTATTGGAACCTGATAGTACCCTGAATTAGGGTCAAGAGTTGTGAAATAAGAACCTCCTAAATACGAAAATACGGCTGGAATTAACGGTATCGGATACCTAGACTTCACGGTGACTTCACTAAGTTTTTTCTAATTAATTGCCATTCGGAACTCACCAGTCTTCTTTTTAACTAACACAATGGGTTTTGCTCATTCTGAATTAGACTCTGATTGTCCCTAATTTTAATAACTGTTTAATTTGGTTTTCTATAATTACTCTCAGCATGGGAGATCCTATGAGGAAATTGTTTCACCTGAATTGCATTCCCTGTGTCTATCTCATCTTCTACAACATTAGTTAGACCAATCCTAGATGAATCAAAAGATATAATCTCTTCAAATTTAGCCAACAAAGCGACTTTTGTCGTCGCTGTTTACATTCTCACTAACATTAAACCTACTTAAAATTGAAGTTAGTGTCTGACGCTAACATAGTTTGCTGAATTGGAATATTACTGTCACAAACCTTTTTAGAATCACTTGTTATAATTTACAAAGAAATTCCCTTAAAAACTTTCCTGTCTATTTGACTTTTATTTTCTATCACAATCACACCTAAACCGTCCTCTATATAAAATTGCTAAAAATCTAATTTATTCATACCTAAAAACTTAAGTCTAGGTTCAATTGAAATTATATTATGTTCTACATTTAATTCTTCGAAAATATTACTTAAATTACATTTTATTTTACGAATACCTAACAATTATGTCGTCAGTCGAACAAAGTTTATACATTGGATTTGGAATTAGTAAACATTTTTCGTTAGGTAAGGTATTCCATGCAATTTGGTCTGTCTGTTTGTCACATGTATTATTAGAATCTAAATTACGTAAATTGTTTCTTTCTGTTATGCTGAATGATTCTTTTAAAATATTAATTTTCTGCTATAACAATCTTTCCTAATGTTGACAAAACTGGAATAACTTCAAATTGCTATCATTTAATCTGTAATCTATTTTGAATGCACTAAATTAAATGTAGATTCTGTGTCTATCAGAATATTTATATACATGCTTTTTACGACTCTTTTGACAGTGAATACACTATTTAAACCTATGTCTCCCGAACCCGTTAACATTTCTAATCACATCTATTCATAAGGGCAGATCTAAGGACTCTATCTATGCCTGCCTTTGATCGTTTCCCCAATTATTATCTTTATCAAACACAGTGCGTCTTATTCTGGAAAAATCACCTCACTTATTGCATCTGAAACAAATTGGACGACCATCTCATGTAAGCGTCCTGTTTAAACTTTCTTGCCCCCCAGTATTATTAACATGACTAGCGCCTGATTTCCCCTTGACTCCTGATTCTCCCTTGAATTGTTGCTGAAAATTTAAATTTTGTAACTGTGATTGCGCGCCGCTCCTATTATAGTTCCTATTAAAATCACGATTATATTGATTGCGAAAATTTGATTGAAAATCCGGGTTTCTACTGTACGTATTTTCTACTCTTGAGCCCCCCTCTGAATTATAACTATTTTTACTTATTTTATACTGTCTAATCCTTTTTTACCTCATCTGCTATTAATGATTTTAAAGTATCCTCCACATTATTACCCTTAACACTCTTCTGTTGCACTAATCGTGCCTCACTAGATAGAACTGTTGTGGGTGTAGAGACATGTTCATATGCGTTAAATGTTGGGCCAACTCCTGATTTTTCTGCCATATTCATATTACGAATGTGATGTACTATCTCTTTTAAAGTTTTAGGTTCTTGAACATTCAGTATATTGATATTTACGAACAAATAATTCCTAAAATAACTTAATTTCAAACGGTTATCCCACGCATTATAGTGAGCTACCGATTCAAAATTTCTCACAAACTCTAAAGCATCATCTCTACCTGGATCATAACTTTTAGGTAGTACAAATTTCGGTAATTTTTGCTTGCTGTCCTACGACTTCATCCGCAATAGTTGTATCCATAATACCCTGAACTTCTACCTGAGCTTTAGTATTGTCAGCCTCTATCTGTGGCACCTCTACGATATCAGTACGAACAGCACATATACCTGTACTGAAATGGTATTTAAATTGGTATCTAAGTCTAACGTTAATCTAGAATTTTGTATTAACTTCGGAACATTATCGGACTCTAAAGATTCTCCACCTCTAAACACTGTATTTAAATATTTTGGACTGATAAGTGTATCCGATTTTTTTCGCCTTAAATTAAACGCTGGTTCCGTTTTAAATCTATATTCTAATTAAATCTAGACCCTGAGGCACTATCTCTAACAGTGTCACCAGAACTTTCCTTTGTAGGGCTTATCGGTGTTAATGAACTCCTACCAAACTGACTACTCTTTCTGATCACTATTTCTGTTTTCGTTGGGAACTGAAATTTATTACTAGACTTACTCTAATGATTTATATATCCTCATATTCTCACACAAGTAAAATCTCGCGAAACCCTATGTAATATAAAAATACAAACGCATATGAAAACATATGTAGCTAAATAAAACAATTCTAATAGAAATATAAAGCAACTATACTCATAAGCTATGAGCTACAACACTCGCCTTCACCACTTGTAGATCTGTGCCCTAGTTTGGCCGACGCTTAGATGGGGTTGAGGGCCTCGCTAGCCGCGTCCTATATCTTATAGAAGAGGTTACCTATATCTAATAGTTCTAATAAAACATTCCGTTTATGCTAGTTAATGTTTATTATAAATCTCTAATGATACATATCTAATTCCACAACTTCTGTTACACAGATAAGACTATTTATTTCTCTTCTAATTCTCTTGAGATACACAAGCAACCGCTTTATAATACGCAAAATTCACTAATGCTCTCTAATCTCACGCCAGAGCCTATACTAGCTAATTTACATTCGACATTACTTAAGGTAAGTCGGCTCATGTTGCGCAGGGGAACTCGCTGTGCGCGACAATACCGTGTATGTCTGTTGAAGTCCCGTTTTGTATAGTTCATTAGTGATTCTACTTCCAGTTCCAAAAATATAAATTTACTTCTTGCTAGAATGTTACAAATAGTGTGATTCTATTTCATAACAAAACCTTCTCTTGTTTCTTCTCAATGGAAAACGTTTTAACAGTCGATACCAATAGAAGATGTGAGCAGTTAATCATGTCAGTATGTTTTGAACACAGTTTAATGTTCGATGAGAAAATTGCATATGTGAATTAATAGTCCGGGTTTGTCAATTTAGATAAGAGTTGGTGTTTCTTAGTATGTTTACGTACATACGGAAACGCCACATTTCGAACAATGACACTGAATGCGCAAAATATTTCAAAATATTTATTTCTTATATTCTAATATCATTTTTTATTTTACATATTAAGAAACGGTTAGTTTTGAATAAAAAACCTTCAGTTTACGTGCACGTACAAAGAAGTAAAGATGTGGAAGAAGCAAGGCATCAATTGCCTATATCGGGACTCGAGCAAGAGATTATGGAAGCAATTTCCGAGAATCCTGTACTTTTGGTGGCAGGGGAGACTGGTTAGCTATTTTAATGACATAATTTTTTTAACATAAAATTTCTCCTTTATCATTCGTTCTCGAACGTCCTCACTAATTTAATATGTAATTTTTTATAGTCTCATAGTTATATTTAATTAGTTGTAGGGGTTAAATAAATAACCTTTCTTTACTTCGCGATGCGTCCTTGCCTCGAATATATACTTATTCACTGTTGAACACATGCGCACGTAGATAAATACTTCGAGTTTGCAAGGAACTTGTGATAAGAATATCCCATATCTGGCTTTTAGTGTATATCTTTTATCTTGCGTTGCCAGTTTATCTAAAAAGGAGTGGAATATGTGTTGAAGTAACACAGAAGTTTCTCCACCCATTAAAGTTGGGGAAGTATTAACGCTTATGTGGGTAGGCACAATTTCGTGAAGTAGTACAGGTCATCACTGAAAACTACATCAATAGCGTAAATAAAATACCACTAGTGATTTATAAAAGTAAAATCAATTCTTTTAAGTCAGTACAGTTTAACAATTTTTAAGTAATCGGTTGTAAATGAACCAGATTTCTAATTGTAATTGGTTTTCAAAATAGAATTAAAAAATGTTATGTAATAAACGACCACAAAACAGTTCAATATCGTTTCGAATATAACATTGAGGGCAGGCAATAGTCAATATCCGATTTAGCATGTGTGATTTGTTAATTGAACGGAACTTGTGTGATTGTTACTATAAATTTTTCGTGTCCAGAACTAAATTTTTTACCTAGTTTTTCTTAATTCGTATTTTCGTAAATTTTTGTGACAATTATTAATTAGAGAATTAAACCTGTAATTTTTACCCATGAATCTATTCTGACATTCAACACGTTTTAAGGTAGTGGTAAAACCACACAAGTACCTCAATTTCTTTATGAAGCTGGTTACGCAAATAATGATCGTCAAATAGCAATCACCGAACCGCGTAGAGTTGCAACTATGGCTATGTCACGTCGCGTAGGCGAAGAAATGAATCTACCGACATCTATTATCTCATACTTGATCCGTTTCGAGGGTAATGTTACGGATAAGACAAAGATCAAGTTCATGACTGATGGTGTACTTCTAAAGGTAAAATTGATCACCAAGAAGTGATACTCTATTAAAGACTATCAAACTATTATGATTTTTTTTTTTAGGAAATACAAAGTGATTTTTTATTATCTCGTTACTCCGCTATTATATTGGATGAAGCTCATGAACGTAGCGTTTATACAGACATTTTGATTGGTTTATTATCGAGATTGGTATCTTTGCGCCAAAAGAAAGGCGATCCGTTAAAACTTATAATAATGTCTGCTACATTACGATTACAAGATTTTATCGAAAATGAAAGATTATTTAAGGTTAGACGGAATTTATCTCATTTTGTCAAATTTATTTACTATCATAAATAAATTTGTAATAGTTGTACACCTTTTTTATATATAGAAACCACCTCCCGTGATAAAGGTCGATTCTCGACAATATCCCGTAACCGTTCACTTCAACAAACACACTAAGCCAGATTATCTACGAGAAGCGTTTTCAAAAGTCTCTAAAATTCATACTAAATTACCGCCAGGAGGAATATTGATTTTCCTAACCGGAAGATTGGAAGTGGATACTCTTGTTAGATGGTTAAAACAAGCGTTTCCTAAACGTAAAACTGGAAAAAATAGAGATAAGACTATGAGTGGGAAAACTGGAGAATCTAATACAATCGGTAAGGATTATTGTAGTATTTATTTGTGATGCTTTAAGGTTTCATGAAATTGCGCGGGTTGTTTTCTTTCGATGAGACTATAGATTATGATAAGTTTGAAAAAACGGTGTTTGAAACTTACAGTGGCTTATTTAGGGGGACGTTTAAGAGGAAAGATTATCTAACATCAACATAACAGTCCGATGCATACTGGTGCTCGAACAAGTGAGTGACCAAAATATTGAAATAATGGGTCATCCCTGTGGAGGGAAGCTGAACGTGGAGGTTGAAACATTATAAATAAATGTGCTTTCTTATCAAATGACTCAACGATCAATAAAATGATTTTCTAGTTTGTGATTTTCTTATTTACAAATAAATTTTGATGCAGCACCTAAAAGAGACAATTATAGTTTCAGGTCAATCTTCAATGACATCTAGAGATTTTATAGAAACTGTAGGCACAAGTGACACAGACGTTGTAGAGACATCTAACTTTCTAAGTACAAGTAGTAAAAAACTGAATCTGAAACTGGAAGAGGTACATGAAAGAAACAGGAAAAAGAAACGCCGGAAACGAAAACGTGAAGTTCAAGCAACTACTGAGGACTGGTATTGTGAAACCGATGACGAAACTTTAAATAGTGATCCATTTTTAACACAGTCCAGATATAAGTTAAAGAACAATTCCGACGTTCCCTTAAGTGATGAAAAATCGAATGCTTTAAATCAAAATATAAATGATATTAGTGACCAAGTAACAGTAGAAGAATTAACTCAAACAAATTTGAATTATATACATAATGATGTTATTGGAGATGATGAAGATAATGTTAATTGGGTGGATAAAAAATATGTTAAACGAAAAACGCAACAGATTATTATGTTGCCCAAAATTAGTTTGGATGATTACAGTTTACCTGGTGATAATGAAGAATCTGATAGGTACGTCTTTACAATCTTTACTTGTGTTGTGAGTTATGTAGGAGTAATAAATATTATTTTTTAAAAATCTAGGCTTTATATCTCTTCAAAGTTTGTTACTTGCAAATGTAATCCTTGAATTATTAATTTCGCGATATCCTGATAGTATTATGTAAATATCTTTGCTGCTTCTGACTACTGTTGACACACAGTTGGTGTCATATACAATTCTGATTTATACTTATATACCTTTCATAAAATTGTTACAAAACAGTTCAATAATATGGTAATCTCTGACAGTAAACAATGGGTTAGAAACCAATAATATAATTTTTTGGTGTTCATTAAATGCAGGAAAAGTTGGAAATTTGATAATATGTATTGCAGAAATGAAAATATATGACCAAACAATAGATAACTCATTTTCGTTGGAATCCTTAATATAAATTAAATTAAGTTGACTATTATAGTGACTTATACACCAAAGATGCTTCGCCAAGACTCTTTCCTACACACTCAAGAGATTATGGAAGCAAAATGTCTCTTACTATGTATCTCGTGTACCATTCGCGAATTACGTGGTTAAAAATTCAAAAATATTAATCAAACACAATAAACAAAATGACAAATAATTTCGAAAGCTGTAACACCCTTTTCACACGCAGTGTATAACGCCCAGAATGCAGGTTCGTAAGTGGCGATAGGAAACATCAATGTATGAATCTCATTTTGGTCGTTTTTGTATGAATCTCATTGTGAGATGCTATGATAGTTCCAAATTTTTAGTGAAGTTTGAGTAATTGTTGATCGCACAAGGATGTTCTCAGATCAGTTCCTTTTTTTGGCGACAAGTCAAGTTTAATAATTAAGTGTCGGTTAACTACTTTTTTATTTGGACACAAATATGGTTTGTTTACAGTCAGTTGTCGAATAATGAACGATTGGCTTGTTCGTTAAGTGATTCGGATTCTGATGCGTTAGCTGATGATTTCGATCCTGAAAATCTTCCTCCGATTCATCATCCAACAGCAGAAGACCAAGAAATCGAACCTTTGTGGGTACTGCCTCTATATTCGGTTTTATCAGGCGAAGCACAGGCTAGAGTATTTAAATCTGCACCAGACGGTAAAGTATTAAAATCACTTAGTAGTTAATTAGAATCATTTACTGTAGTTAATTCGTATTGTAATTAAGCAGGTGGAGATATATATTAGTGATATTTTTTCACATTTACAAATATGTATTGCCCATTTGACACTGCTAAATTTTATAAAAGTTGACACTTAGTACATCACACACCATCGAGTGTCTGATATACTGAATAAGACATTATTTTTGTTGAAGTTTATTTCAAATAAAATTTCTAATTATCGTTTAATTAATTTTTTTAAGGTTATCGATTTTGTGTAGTAGCCACTAATGTTGCTGAAACGAGTTTGACAATTCCTAATATAAAATACGTGGTAGACTGTGGTAAAGGAAAAGTGAAATTATACGATAAAACGACGGGTGTAACAACATATGTTGTTACTTGGACGAGTAAAGCCTCGGCTGATCAAAGAGCCGGTCGAGCTGGAAGATTGGGACCAGGTCATTGCTATAGGTAATTGTTGATAAATTGAATTATTAAATTCACTAGAGATCCAGAAAAATTTGTTTAAAAAAAACAATCGAAACAGTCATATTCGTCATATTAAGAAAAAAAAAACTTACTAAAAAGAAAGAAAGACAACATATACGACAGAACCGAATCAGGCAAGGCAATAATTCACATCAACAACAAACCAAACAAAAATACATCTACGGTACGACCATCATCAGCATCCACTTAACCACCTAGTGTACGACCACCATCAACAACATATGTAGACACAACCACATGCTTCGGCGTAGCAGGTGCAGCAAGCGTTGACGTAGAAGGAGAATAACAAGGTCGTATGCGAAACGCAGTACACAATAAGTTTTCAGACTTTCTATAAGCCTCGACAATTCCAGATGTGACTTTGGCGAAACGTTGGCACACTGAAATGCCTACCACACGAGATATAACCCTGAAGACAAACAACTA
>WYDF02142049.1:2601-18421 GCA_009867245.2 Adranes taylori
ATCTACAATAGGCATGTTAAAAGTATAGGGGTTAAATCATTTTTGATATAAATCACTTCGTTTAATTGCAGCAGTTGTAGAAGGCGTAATTAATATCATCAATGCAATTTTCACGAAACTGATTCCAGTATATGTCCCTTCCCACCTTATAAAGGCACTTATATTTTTAGCTGACCAGGACATGTTTTAACGTGGCAAACGACGAAAGATTTTACGATCAAAAGATAGAAATAATTATTGATAATTGATTATCCCCTATGCTTATTAATTAAATCTTATATAAATGCTTTTACATATAGTTATGCATGAATCATAGAGTTACGCATGAATCAAAGTCCATCGACCGATGTTACCTAATAAAGGGGGAGAACATGCAAGTGTTTTAGATGAGCGTATTAATTAGGTACGAAATAATCATGACCGAAAATATGAATACCCGTGTCTGGACTAGCGATCTAGAGGGAAGAACAAAATGAATAAAAATGGACACAAGCTGACACTAAGATTTTGGCATATTTGGTAACAAGTTTATTGATCGAGATAAATTAAAATAACTCTAAAAGAATAAATAGGATAGCTGTGCGTGCAATAAGCATAATTATAAAATAAGTTTGTGAGGAGCGACAGAACTGTAAGTACATTATTTAATATTTATTGAGATGCAAATTACCAAATCTTAAACGCCATTTTTGTATCGCTATTCACACGCATGAATACGTATTGATTTATTTGACTAATTGTACGGTGTTGATTGTTTTGTTTGTGAATGAACGAATATTTGATTTAATTACATGTACACATTTCTTAGAACGTATCAATTCATTTAATAAATTTAACAATTCTTTCATTTTTACTAGCCCGAACTATAGAGACTATCGACTATTGTTGGGTGGGCGTTACCATTAATTATTCAGCTACAGTAGGTACGACTAAATCTGAAAGATACGTCCACCTTAGCAATGGTAGAGTTTGGTGATTTATATTGAACTCTTCTGGGAGGCTAGGGGATTATAATTTCGTATATTCTGACTCATTAAAACTATAACTTTAATCTGAAGAAAATATGCTAAAGTAAGTAGTAAAACGATGTGCATTTTTCTAAAACAATAAACGATCGGAGCACCGATAACGTGAGAGTGGGAGTCGCCGTGCTAACCCATACAAAGATTCCCCTCTCACCAACGTCACGTCGGAAAGCAACACTCTCCCCCAAAATCGAAAGTGATGCTCATAAAAGCAACTTCTGCCACTTGGTGAATGAATTCTGATGCAGTTATTGCATCAAAGACATTCTGTTGCGATCAGCAATATCAGCTGTGAAATAAATTTTCGAAAGATTTTAACGTATATTCTGATTATAACAAGCTTTTCGAATATGTCAAAAACGATACCCATCGAGTTCTAGTTGGTATTTTCAAAAGCCCCCAGAATGTTTTACTTTTTGGATGGAATTGAATCTACCATGTAGTGCATGTGAATTGTTATGAATGTTATGAACTTTCCAGTTTTGTTAAAGAATTTATTTTCGGAAATTTCCATTCAATGAATTTAGTGTGTATGATGGACAGCTGGTCAAATCTGTGAGTATTACTCTCTAACTGAATCTTTAGATTTTACTATAGCAGATCTAGGGCAAGGTAGCCTAATTTGGACCAGTTCGACATTTTTCAGTATATTAAGATACATAAGAACTATTAATAAAAATGAAGAAGAGGAAAAATTACTCACAATATCATCAAAATCATATAATTTATTAAATAAAACAAATTTATTTATAACCGTGAAAAATGAAACTAAAAAAACCTTGTCATCGGTCCAAGTAATGAAACCGGTTTCCCAAATCGGACCAATACTTTCTTAACGTCAATTAAAAGATTTTGGCTTTAGACTTTAGACTTGGCAAAAGACTTTGAATTAAACATCAGCACACTGAGTGTGTATCCAAGTACGACATTTCATGCATTGTATCATTTCTTTTTCCTTGGTTTCTTCACACAAAATATAAAACCATGAGCCATATGTTTCTTTTTTGGTTTTCTGCATTTTGTTAAAGTTTGGTGATCTTATTTCCTTTAATATTTGCTTTAACTTAGATTTATAAGGGCTGCTGGTTATTTACACTGCTTTCTGGGCTATTGGTGAACTGCGAGAAGACGAAGGGCCATCTAGGTGTAGAGTTTTCTTTGCTCGCGGTGATATTTCCTCAAGCAAGCCCTTCTTAGATCATTTGTTCTCCTTCTACGGTGCATTGTTATCACTACCATTACCATCACTCCTCAACAGGTGTTGTAGGTTGCAAAGCATCAGGTGATGCACACTAGTCATCTGTAGCGATATGCAAGTTCACAGGCTAAATTCAGGAAGCACGGAAGGTACTCTCTGCAATTCCCACGGTTGCTGCTTTGCAGCACAATGGATTCTATTTAATCATAATCTAAATTCGCTTGCAGCGTATCTGTATGTACGAGAGAAAATAAGATGGGTAGGGATTTTAATGACTTAGTTGTTTCGTCTGTCTTCTTGCTCTTAATATCTCGTTTGTAAGTTGGTACAACAATTCCTTATCTCACCTATGTCTCATTAGGGATTGTAATACCGACTAATTAAGAAACATAACGGTTTGTAATACCGACTCTTCCAACAAGTGTAATGCTGGTTGCATTTATGATTCCTGATGATGATTGATGATGATTCCTTATAGATGCTGATGATCCCTTATGATGGGTGGAATGGCACCATACATCTTCAACCATCCGTTTTATAAAGACATTTGTTGTAGTAAAATTGTAATGATCGTTCCTTATTGGTATACATGAAAATTTTACATTACAAGATTTTGATTGGGAAGCACTTTGGCCTGACATTGATTTTTTACAACATAATAATACTATATAGGGAATAAATCTAGAAATTGAAATAGCACTTTTAAATTTCAATCAATCAGTCTCGTTTTTATGGATTCCTATTTTTTAACGATGCTAGCATATTTTCAATACAATAGTTTTTAATAGCATTCCTACGAGTTTTTTCTAAAGTTAAACAGAAATGATTTCAATCAACACTACTTGAACGAGTTATTTTATTACCTGTTTAATATGAATAAAAAGGCACATTGCCAAATGGATTTCTATTGAAGCGACTGATTTAAATATCAAAAATAATGTAGTAACTAGTGATCTTTAACGTATGCTGTACTTCTAAATAAAAACTTTCACAAAAATCGTAGACACATGAATATTATTCAAGCCTATGCTCCAACTGGAGCTAAACTCGACGAGCAGATAGAGGACTTCTACACCATTTTGGAAGATGCTTTGAAACAACAAAAAATGTGAGATAACAATTGTTCTTGACAATTTTAATCCTAAAATTGGGAGCGATGCTGAAGGCGAGGTTTCCGGACATTATGCACTCGTGGTACGCACGAAAGAGGAAATAGGCTAGTACAATTCTGTACAGAGGACTGCCTCTCCGCTGCCAACACTTTCTTCAAGCAACATTCTCGAGGTCTATACACTCGGAAATCCCCGAGCACGGTGAGGGTAACATTCAAGAAAACAAATAGATTTCGTTCCCGTAAAAAGTCATCTATTGAGGCTTGTAATAAGAGCGAAAACATAGCTTGGAGCCTATATATACAGCGATCACAACCCCGTCGTGATAAACTTACAGTTTCGTCACTTCGTTAGAGTTCAATGTCCAAAGAAATCAAAAAGAATTGATGTCAAAAGGCTCGGCGATCCAGTGATGCGAGCCCAAGCAAGCGAGAATTTCGAAACAAGATTACGAACAACCGAAAACAATGCAAACAATGATGTGGAACCTCGATAGAATGTCATAAAAATGCTCTTATAGAGCCGCAAGTGAACGACGTGCAGTATATATACACCTATACAAGGCAATATTGGACGACCAATGAGATACTGCAACTTATGGACGAGAGAAGGAAACACAAAGCCAGAGGCAATAACCAATAAAAGGTGTTGAATAGGATGGTTAGAGCAGAATGCCGAAAAACGAAGGGTTGGTTAACGGAAAAGTGTAAGGAAATGCAGAAGTTGCAAGAAAAACACGATCTGTTTAACATTCACAAGAATATCAAAGAGTTCCAAACCCACAACGCAAACAATGTCGAGGTATTCTCGAGGTAATATCGATGCCAATAATAAAATTCTGATGGGCGTCGAGGAGAAAGTGAAACGATGGAAGGAGTATGTTGACGTGCTCTTTGGCGACGCATGGCCTGATCAACCTTCCATTGGCGATGATTCTAATGAGTATAGTCCAGAAGAAGAAGGAAGAGCTAAGGAAAAAGTGAGACGGGCTCTATTGCTTCAGAAAACCAACAAAGCCATAGGATCAGACCAGATTCAATTCTATATAAAAATCGGGAAAGATACCAATTGACTGGCTAAAATCGACATTTATCACCCTACCCAAGAAAACGAACGGTTCCCAATGTGACGACTACCTCATGGTCAGTCTGTTGACTCAGGTCCTCAAAGTATTTCTTCGAATCATCCAGACACCGGCTTTAGGAACGGAGTGGACGCGTGAGGCTCTGTTTTCTCTCAAATTTCTTACACATCATTGCAGGAATATGAATGTAAACATATACGCCTGCTTTATTGATTGTCTTGTCGGAAGGCTTCTCACTGTGTGTTGCATCAGAGGCTTATCAAAATTCTAAAATCCACCGGTGTCGATGTGAGAGATTTGCGCATCATCACTCAAATATATTGGAACAAAACTGCAGAAGTCACAGTGGAAAATGCTACGACTGAGAAATAGAAATCAGGAGAGACAGACAGGGATGTGCCCTGTCACCCCTCCTCCTTAACATATATTCTGAGGCAGTGTTCCGAGAGGCACTGGGAAATGTGAACGGAAATGTCATTAATAAGAGTGCCGTTAATCTTGAAGACAATAAGATTAACGGCACTCTTATTAATGACATAAGTTTCGCTGACGATGCATTCGTACTTGCCGGCAGCCTACCACATCTTCAGAACATGGTGGATCTGATAGCAGAACATAGCGGACAGTACGGTTTACAAACGAACGTCGCGAAGACCAAAATGATTGTATTTTCAAAGACACCGAAACAGGCAAACAGGCAACACCGAAACAGACAACAACTGTCGTCCGTTACATATCTTCGAGTCCTAATCAACGAGACGAACGATCCTAAAAAAGAAATCCTGTCTAGGATCGAACAGGCTATACGAACTTTCATCTCCTTGGAAACCCCCTTTACCATAGGAGACCTGAAGCTGTAGCTCCGTGTGCGTATACTGCAATGTAACATCTTCCCAGTCCTTCTCTATAGCTCCGAGAACTGGACATTCATTCAATCAATGGAGAGTCGATTTAACGCCTTTGAGATGTACCAGCATCGACGAATTCTATGTATATCCTGGGTAGACAGTAAGAAATGAGCCGAATGGGTAAAGATAAGGAGCTTATGACGACCATTAGAGAACGAAAGCTCCAATATATTGTGCATGTAATAAGAAGAGAGCGTTATGAGATCCTTCGACTTATCATTGAGGGAAAAATCAAGGGAAAAAGTTCGGTGGGAAGACGGCGGAACTCATGGCACAAAGATCTGCGTCAATGCTTCGGACGAACAGCAATAAATTTTTTTAGAGGTGCAGTATCGCAGGGGAAGAAGAAGAACACTAAGAAGAAGAAGAAAACTCATCATACCAAATATATTACAAATATTCGCGTCATAGTAGTGTTTGCGAAATACGGTATCTTTGTACAGCTGAAAGAAAAGGTCTAATAATTAAAATTGTAAACGAATATTTTTTCATGGATATTTTTGGGCCATTTTCTTCCTAAGTTCATTTAATAATATTCCTAACGGAGCCTAGATCACAACACTAAATTTGCTTTTCGAGCCATAAGCAATTTAAAAAGTTCTTAACAATAAACGTACGAAGGTTTAACACTAAAATTAGCAATTATTAGTAAGATTTTTAGTAATCTACTATGCAAGATTTGAATAAATTATATAATTTGTAATTCAATAGAAAGAATGTATGTAATTTGATTAATATACCCTCGATCTGTATCATTATCCGTTTCAGAATGATATCCATCACTATGGCTAGGACTGCCACCATTACAGTTGCCACCCTTTTGACAGCAACTTTTCTGACCAGCTAGCACTGTAGGATGATTAATTGATGATATTGTTGAAATAGGAGGTGCTGTAGACGAAAGTAAAGTATTTGCTACACCTAAAAATATAAGAGCGTGGTTACTGAATTATGACGCAGCTTTAGTTTAAATTATTTTTATAAATTAATCGATGATGAATACATTTTCTTTGCTCAATATGGTTACCATGGGTCTTAACCGTTGCCCGACAGCGTTGTTTCCATGATTGAAAAATTTCTAGACATTGTTCGGAAGCAATTTGGGTCCATTCCTCTTTTAAAACTTTCTAAACCATCAATTGTACTGGCTTTACGATTAAATAATTTTTGTTCTAAGTAACCAAAATCAAGAAAACCTAAAGGGCTTATGTCTGGAGCTTTTGTAGGTACACTGTCTTTATTGATATTATCAGGACCTCCGCTGATTTTAAGTTTTTCCAGATAAATGGACGTAACTTTCGCAATATGACTTGGGGCCTTATCATTGTGCAGAAACACTTTGTACTGCTCCCTAGGATATAATTTGGCTATTTCTTCTTTTAACTTTTAAAATATTATCAATATAGTGTTGAGCATTAATTTTGACAGTTTTTAGCACTTTCATTAAAGGTAAAGTACCACGACTAGTGATACCCGCAACTACCATAAAACCCTTCGGCTAAGTTTCAAAGAATTTCTTCAAGCAATTGTTTGGTACATTATGACCAGGACGAACATACAATATCCTACGAATACCATTACTGGTATCTAGAGAGAAGTATGCTTCATCAAGTGTTATGACAAATGTGCTCTTATTACCAGCCAAATGAATTTCGTACAGCTTTCTTGCATTTGTCATTTGATTTTTCTTATGAGTCGCTCTTAGCAAGTGTACCTTGGTTTTGCGCCTGATTTTTGCATTTAAATCTTGACTAATTATGTTTTGTACAGTTTTTTTTAGAAGTTTGTAATTGTTTTGCCATGGTTATTTGACTTGGCAGCTTGGATGAAGTGATCATTTTTTTCACCTATTCAATATTTGGTTTTGTACGAATTCTATTACGTCTAGTGAAACTTAATGAAACTTCATCTATTGAGGTAGCCAAACGTTTTTTTTTTTGTGGAAGAATTAATAATTCGGATCACTGTACTTTGAGAAATTACCATTCCTACAGTTTTTAATTATTTGACAATTAATCTTGAAGATATGCCACCCATGGAAAGACCTTTAACGCGATAATGAAGTATATGTTTGTTATTATTCGAATTTTTGCTCTAATAAATCACTCGAACATGAACCTTACAAGGTAATGTAATGCTCAAGAAACTGTCAAACCCAATGATATTTCCTGTCAACTTATCTCATAGGCGACTTATAAAATTGAATAATTTTTAAGTATCCACCCTAACATAGACAATGTATGGTTTCGTCTTAAATAATAATGTCTTTTAAAAGCACGTTGGTGAACGCGATGAATAAATGACCTCCACAAATAAAACACTTAAAGGTTAACCATATGAATATTACTTGCGAAAGAACCTGCAGAGCGAAGGAACACCAAAAGAGTATAGGTAGAGAATTCTAACTCACGGAAGAGATGTTATTGCGGAAAATTAGTTCCTAACCCCTGACTGAGGACTTTTTGTAACGACAGTGAGGAAGATATTGTCAAATACTATTTCGATTAACGAAAACAAGAAGCTTTACAGTTTAAAAAAATATACTGGTAAACGTTGAGTGTTAGGCTTTTCACAATGTCATGAATGTTAGGCATTTTAAAATGACAGTAGTTTATGGCGGAATAGTAAAAGAACTCAAACAAATATTAATAGGAAGGATATCCCAGAATATTTCACTGTACTATAAGCTTAGAAGGCATATTCTATGATGAGATATACAATTTTATAATTGAAATTTACATTTTAAATTTACAAAATATATTAATTGTATCATATATAATATTATGAACAATTTTTCCAGTATTACTAGAGTAGTTAGAGACAGTTCCTACAAAACACCCGCCAAGGAATTGTTGCAAAGTGGCTCTAAAATGGTACCCGTTCCGCGGAGCGGAATTTTGGAGTCTCGCGTACATAGTTTGGTAGTTTGACAGGTGTCATTTGAAAATCCAAGATGGCGGCTGACAGATCATTTCGGTGTGTGTTTGTAACATGGTACAGAGACTCGATTTTTTCGAGTGTGGCGGGAAATTTGAATTTTAAGCTGGTAGAGGTGAGCTGGAGACATATGATCGCTGGACACTCCTTCAAGGTCTGCGACAGGGGCTCATTCTCCATTGGTGGTGCTCCTGGCTCTGCTATGAGCTCTTACAGGAGCTCTTTCGTGGTCTGTTTACACAGATTTTAGTAGAGGCCTGTGTGATTCAGGACTGCAACGGGTTATTTCTTGTGTATTTGAGGTTATGTAACTCTATTCTACCAGGGGCGTACGCAAATCAATGTATAGGGGCCTGTCACAAATTCAGCGGAATTTGGGAATTTGGGGGAACTCCCGATTTGATTTTTGAACTGAAGGCGTATATATGGTGAAGCTGGGAGCTCCTTCGAAGATCTGGCTCTGCTCTGCTCCGGAGCCCGAGTGTGGATATGTGCTGGGCGATGTCATGACCTTGACTCAACTCGTTCTAAACGTAATCTTCTTCTTCACGCTGTTATGTGTGTGATCTACCATAAATAGTCGCACGCGTTTGATACACATCAGGGTTGTGTGACAGGGTCTTTTGTTTGCCTAGCATTTTGAATTTTGTTAGGAGTGCTGAGATGCTACAAGGTTGCCATTGGAAAATAATGCACAGAGATGTCCAAACATTTCGAATAATGTGCAGGGATGCCAAAAGTTTGTTTTGATTGTAAGGTAAGATTTTTGCTGACTCGACAGATGTATGCAACTATTTTTAAAGCAATCACGTTTCAACTAACCATAGTGTCATATAGTGCATGCTGCCACAGATATAGAAAGAAAGAGGGGAACAAACAGAGAGAAGAAGAGAACACAGGAAGTACATTGCAGAGCACACGTTATCTTGCCTTGAAAGCTTGAAGCGATTCAATACAGAATCTAACCAATAATACAGGGATCTACATCGACAGCAGGTATACCAGTTACAAAATTACTTAGTAACAATAAAACATAACGTTGGATATAGGTTACGGTATTTCCAAGGCGAAAGAAGGTCTACGTTAAATAAATATAAGAAGAAGAATAAAACATAACCTCAAACATGCATGAAAACCAGAAGTGTCCAGTTTAGTCCCAGAAGCATCCAGATGTGCCTCAGAAGTGTCCAGATGTGTCCTACATGTGTCCAGATGTTTCTCAGAAGTGACCTGTCATCCATATTGGTGTTGGTGATAACCACAATTTTTAATAGCTTAAAAACAAAAAAATTAGGCATCCCTATACTTTATTCAAAATTTTTGGCCATCCCTGTACATTATTTTCCAACTGAAACACTGTAGTATATCAACACTCCTACCAAAATTTAAAATGCTAGTCAAAAAAGAGACTATTTATAATAGACCCCACACATGATAGCGTGAAGAAGATTACGTCTAGAACGATTTGAGTCAAGATCATGACGTTTCCGAGCACAGATCCATACTCAGGGTCTGGGCAGAGCCCGGAGCAGAGCAGACCCAGATCTTCGAAAGAGCTCCCAGGTTCACCATATATACGCCTTCAGCCCAAATATCAAATCGGAACTTCCTCCAAATCCGCCATATTGGTTTTGCTGCTAACCGCATTTAATTATATTCGATAAAAAATCGATTTTTTTGACCTGCCTCTGTATATTGTTTTGCGTACGCCCATGGTAGAATCGAGTTACATAACCTCCAATACAAGAAGTGCCGCACCGCAGTCCTCAAACACATAACCCTCCACTTATATCCAACACAGAGTCAGCACAGTGCCCCCAACCCAGAGTCAGGAGCACAATCAACGGAGAATGAGCATCAGTTGCACAGCTCGAAGGAGTCCCCAGCGAACATATGTCTCCAGCCCAATTCTACCAGACTAAAATTCAAATTTCCCACCATACTAGAAAAAATCGAGTCTTCCCTTTTCTCCCTTTAACCCCACTTACCCCTATTTATCCCAACTTAAATTTATTACTATACTAATCACTATTACCCCAATTTACCCCTATTACCATTACTCACCCTATTATTGGAACTCTCACCTATTATCAAAACTCATTCCTATTATCAAAACTTATCCCCTTACCCTACTTTCCTCCCCACCTTCCCTCTACCTGCTTTCCCCTTATCTTCCTCTACTCCTCCCACGCTATCCTCGATCCAGGTGACGCTACTACTATGCGTACGTTCGGTCGAATGCGTTTGGTCGAATATCCTGAGGCGGTCCCAGGCGGCGCCCTGCCTACTTTCTTCATACCTTCCCAAAAGTAATTTTGCTTAAGCTCTTCAAAAATTTTTTAGGTTTGAGAACGGGAAGAAGTCGGAAAGGGGTAGATGTGGTGAATACGATGGCTGCCCGATATTTTCGTAGCCTAATTGGTTCAATTTTGCCTGCACGATAGCCGTTCTATTAGCTGGTGCGGTTGTCATGATGGAAGAATACTTTTGCGAGCCAAACCAGGGCGTTTTTTCTTCAATTCGACGTCGGAACATTTCAATAATGCTGCATAGTAATCGCCAGTTTTGGTTTTACCTTTTGCAAAACAATCAATAAAAAAATGCTTTCGCGCCTTTTTTTCTACTGCTCTGATTGTTCATTCGTCTCTGGCGTGTAGTAGTGGACTCACGTTTTATTAACAGTGACGTATCGATGACAAAAGTCCTTAGGATTACGTTTTATCTTCGCCAGAAGCTTCTCCGAATCCGTCACACGTGTGGGTTTTTGATCGATAGTGAGTAAACGTATAATAAAAGGTAGTGGTTTCAGGGAAAGGAGCGCTAATTCTTCTTTTTATATTTAGCATATGGAAGTAATATTGGAATAAATACCTGCATTAATATTTCCATTTGTTAGGTGACCATTCATTTGCATACTAGTTGTAGCCTGCATTAGATCCAATACTGCACTACATCCTCGCGTAAATGACATTAAAACGGCAGCGACTGGTTGCTCATCACATATTGGATGAATTCTATAATTAAGTTAGAATTAAAGTTGATTAAGTTAGAAGCAAATTTGACTTTAATTTTTAGAAAGCAAATTGTATACCGTTTAAGCTGTGAAATGCAGAATAATACTTCCTTGTCACTCTGAACTCTAACATCAAGAGCTTGGACAAGTACGGCTAATTGTTTCAAATCTGGTTTATCCATTAGGGTTAATATGGTTTTGTTGTCAATTAATCTAGAACAATGAAGTATATTTACAAATCACAATAAAAGTAAATCAAATATATAAAAGTAAGAGCTTAATAAATGTCAATGCTAAAAGGAACAATGCTAAAAACGATTTGTAATTGAAATAATCGCTTCCACTGTGTTTTGGGCATTGAATCACAATATGCTTTCCATCCATTATTCCTGCACATTATGGAACATTCCATAGATTATTGAACTATGTTGCCACTACTTTCCACTTTTCACGCTTTCGGGCATATGTAAAACATATTTCATATTGTTCCATTAATTTTAGGATTCTGGTTCATAAATATGCATTGAGACAGAAATGTCCGAAAATCAAAGTTCTTTACCAAATGAAGTAAATACAACTAATGCAGTAGTCCAACGACTACCAGATTTACAACCACCGAACCCACAACCAGGATGTTTGACAATGAAGGATATTAGAAAAAATATAAAGGGTTCAAAAAGAAAGATTTCAAATTAAGACCAGACAAGAAAAGGCGTATAATTTATTAAGTACTTCAACCTAAGAAAGCTCGCAATAGATTAACTATTTTTGAGGAACATGTTGCCTCGAAAATAGAAGCTTTGAAATCAAGTTATGCTCAAAACGTGATAGGGCATTTAATATAAAATATTTTATTTGAAGCAAACATCGGAAAATATGATTATCCTACTGCTGAACAAACGACTTCATTTTCACCACAGTCATGGAATTCAAGTTTCTCGGTAGATACATATCTTCTATTGCCACAATACGCCTCATCAACTTCATCACCATTACAAGACATATCACCACACACACAGAACACAGTACTCATAGTACCAGAATGAATCACTTACTCCACAATACTGATCATCACCTTCACCACAGTTACAAAACATATCACAACAAACACAAAACACACTACTCACAGTACCAGAATCACAATACCCATCAAATATTTTGTATGAATAAAGATGCTATTAAATTTTTATCACCGTATTTCACTAAACTGTGTGATGATTTGTATCAAAACTGTGTGATGTATTGTTGCAATCGAATCAAACCCAGGACCTTAGGGAACGACAAAATAAGTATTTTTCCAAAGTGGAAAAATACTTGGCAGAATACGAAGTTGTCTAAATTATTTATCATAATAATAAAAATACCATTACCTAAATTTGATCTCTCAGAACTTCACATATTGCTGTTCAAGCTTCAAGCACGATTTTTGAAATCGCTTCCTTTGAAATTCTAAATAAATACATTAATGAAGTGTGTGAATCTCCGGTAGCCAAAAATCTTAAAGTAATTAGTAAACGTTCCTTAGGCGTGATCGCTTTTCTTTCATTAATATAACTTATTTTTATTTTTGATCCAAGAAGATTAAATATCCACTCAAAATCAGAATCAGCAATACGAAGAAAGTTTCTAATTTTTTCATCTTTAATACATCCTGCTAACAAACTGTATTAACACGAGAGAAGGCAGAAACTTTATCTGCTAGGAGAATGAGAAAAAAAGATTTCCACAGCGAAAAACTGATATTCTTTCTTCGTGCAAAATTTTCTCAAGAACAATCCTCGAAGAACTCCTTTACGCAATATCTTTTATTGCGGGCCCTGGGTAGTGTTACAATCCTTTTGCGAAGACATCCTTATTTATCCAAAAGAATTTCAGAGGCAGTCACTAAATTTAGCAGTAGTTTAACGGAATATAATATTCAATTGAATCTTATTTAAAGGAAGAAGGAAAAAGAAATATTTCAAATTTTAAGTGACGCAAGTCGAGTCTATAATGCAAATGAAACATGTCTGCTTTTGTACTGAAAATCTGCCAAAGTAATTGCAAAAAAGGTAAAAAAATGTGTATGAGGTGGGAAGAGGAGCCGCTAAACAGAATTTAACGGTAATGTTTGTATTCTCGACGTTCAGTGCGATGACTCCTCCATTAGTTATTTATCCATACAAACGTCTCCATCAAGAAATGGCTCAAAGTGTCCCAGATGGTTGGGGAATAGGAGCATCAGATAATGAAATATTTTATAAATATTTAGTAAAGCAAAAATTATGTTTCCTATTATATTATTTGTGGACGGTCACAAAATTCATGTAACTTACGAACTTGGCAAATGCTGCACCGATCGCCTGAGAGCCTTAGCATCTCTTTGGCCTAACTACGAGAATTCTTCATTTTACTGACGTATCATTTAAACCTTCGAAAACATATTAGAGAGAAGAAATTCAAGAATGGAGGAGAAAAAAATCATTATCGGAAGTTAAGAGAATTTTAGAAAGAGCAACCAGTTGCAATCTGATATCATCAGAAATGGATTTCGTGCAACTGGACTATTTCCTTGGAATGCCGATATATTAGACTACTCCAAGTGTTTTGGTAAAGCGATTAAAGAAACAGATACTGAGAACACTATACTATTAGTGTTTAAACTAGCCAGCCTGTAAAAGAGTATTTGCCCTTAATCTATTAAAAGAATTTCCATATATCCCAATAATTGGCTCTGTAATTTCCAATCATTGGTATAATGCATTAAAAAAATAATTAGGTACCTGAAACTAATATTGAATAACTTATTGCAAGGCAAATCTGAAACATCTCTTAAGATGCCAATCACTATCCCCGTTACCTGTGAGAAATCTCTAATAAATAGTTGTGTCTTATATTTTGATATTCATAATTTTTCTCCTATGTTTTGGGTGTAAGATGTGGAGGCAAAAGCCAATCTAATTGATAATTTCACCTGCCTAAATTTGCTAGATAATTAGCGAAGGAGCCTTGCCTGAGTTTCTGACGATGGTATAAGTAACCTTCTTCCACCTACCAATTTGGTTGGCTGGATGAGTTAGTTTGAATTAGGTGAACGCCATGGACATCAAGTAACGGAACTAAACGTCTGGAATCCTCTTGGAGAAGAGAATTGAGGATTCTATTTTGATGTAACATCAGAAGTAACAAGAACGTTAGCAGATATTTTATTTATGCAGCGTATTATTCTGGCATATTATTAATTCGTTACAAATCAAATGAGGAACCTTGAAAGTTACAAATATTGGAAGCTGGGTGTAAATTTCTTCGAAATCTTCATATTATTGCTTTTGTAGCCATAGGAAAACAGGTCAGCTGTGTAAAAAAATGACAACTTTCACCATTTTCAATCCAATATGTTCTTTTTCATTAAAATTGATCTCGGCATTAAAAAGGATTAAGCTTTGTCATATGTCATATGTGTTGTCACAGTTTGAAACTTATAGCCCAAATAAGCTGAATGTTTATGAGTACTACTTTTCTTTGCAATAATGACATGACTATTACATGATATTGAACTTAAAATGAAATTCCAGGCAAAAGGTAATATAGTAAATTATATAACAGTGAAGAAAATTAAACTTTAATTAGGCAGTTTAATCTGCTATGGAAATACTAATACCTTTGCTGCACATCTGTATGTTTCAAACTAAGCAGTCTCTGATGTGACGCGTCCACTGGACGTTTGATATCACCAGCATCTAATCCGAGTTCTTCGAGTCGATGCAAAGCAATTTTATACGAGTCGATATGTCGTTGAAGTTCGGTTTTTAGTGCAATGTGTAAATGTGTTACACCGCCTGTTGATGGATCTGGTGTAAGACCATGGCAACCTAAACCTGTATAACAAAAAAAAAATTGTTAAAGCGATAATTTTAATATCAATTGAAAATATATTTTCGTGACTTGCCACGTATAGGATAACTGTTAAATTGTGACTATATCATTTTAACCCTTTCGGACCATCTTCAGACATACAGACTATTAATTGATGGGGAGTTGTGTGGGTTTATAATTATTGGGTTGTTTTGATGATGTTAACGACTAAACGGGAGAGAGTCGCCGATCAGATAGACGGGAATAACGACAGGACAACAACAACAACGACGAGACAACGACAGCTACAACTAACGGCAACGACGATCAAATAACGACAAGCGGAAACAACGACTGAGTAATCACTTTGATTAACCGTAGATTATTTTATATGAAAAATAAGTATTTTCTAAAATAGATAAACCGATGTTTGCTTTTTTCTATCTCAAAGCGAAATGATTTTTCTTTATGGTGTGAGTGCTCTGGGGGTTACGTAGGTATGTTATTTTGAAGAAATATTAATTAATTAGATGAAATATAATTAGTTGTTATTATGTAATTTGTTCGGGTATTTGATAGGTTTATACGTACCTCCTTTTTATGTATAGATATTTCTAGGTATTCGAAAAGATTTAAGTTGTTGTATTCTTCGACTATATGGAATTGCGCTTCAAATTTATTTAGATCAGGAAATATATGATCTATATAT
>WYDF02142049.1:20470-37335 GCA_009867245.2 Adranes taylori
TAAATGGTAATGCTCGATATGGAGAACTTAACAGGACAGGAATACCCGGAGGTCGTACTAGTTACAGTAACAATTTCATGAACTTAAGTGTTAATATCATATGAGTTACCAAAACTAACTCTTCTGAACCTAAGTTAGAGTTGAGTGTACTCTAGCTAATAAGTAATCGCTACCGTTTGCAGAAACGCCACTGTGTACATAGTTTCCACTTCAGAGAAATATCAACAACTAACCGCTGTGAACATAGGTTAGCGTTTGATACACTTAAGTACAGGTAACGGATAATAACGGATAACGGTAACGGATAATTGAAAGGGAAGATCAGTATTTTAGCAACACATTTGTGTACATGGGTGCCACTGTCACCGAAGTATCAACACCTAACCGCTATGAACATAGGTTAGCTTTTGATACACGTTAGTGTATTATACTGTATAGGATATGCTAATAGTTAGTTTCGTCACCCAACATCCAATACCAACTCTTGCGTACATAAGTCAGTAATGTGTGCATTAAGTGAAAAGGAAATAACGGGATGTTAGAAGGAAACACAAATCATTCAAAATACATGCAATCAAATATAAAGCAATGAACGGTATACATAATGATATAGCAATAAGCGGTATAAGAATTATTATAAGAATTGCTCTTACCAAACGTATAGACCGGTGTCTGCTAACTCGTCTGCTGACTGTTGCTTTCGGACTTAGGAAGGCCGGAGACTGTTATTAAAAGCTTAGAAATTCGCTCTTTTATAGAAGACCAGGCTCACATAAGACACACAACTTGTGGAACAGGAGACTCTACCACAATGCATGCACTAGCGTCTCCTATTTTAATATAATATTAAACATTCATATTAAATATGGTCATACGGGGAATACATTCTATCTCTTTCATGTTCATTCTGTCATCTATATTACTTTCGTGCTCGCACATACATTCAGAAACTACGTTCTACATTATCATAAACTATAACTTCCTTCCAGCGTGTTAAACAATCGTACGCTCTCCATTTCTTATTCAAACGATCAGATATTTCTTTCTTTTATACGCGCGACGTATTTATTCAGCAGACAATATGTTGTAACATTTACGTTCTTAATTCGGAAGAAATAATTATTTAATTACTCTAAATTCATCTAAACTACACCTATTAATTATATCTGAACACATCTCCAAGATAATATTCTTATTATTTATTCATAAATGCCTTATAAATAATATAATCTTCCATTTAAAATATGGTACGACAAAACATTTAAATAATGTTCGCTTATTTATGCAAGTTGACGCGTTTTACGTATTCAGAGACATACAGACATATATTGTTTTATGCAGTCTTTTTGTTATAAGGTTGCCAACTCAGGATGAGTAATCTATTTACTTTATTTAGTCACGGAATGTAAGAAATATTATATTTATAGTATCAGCACTCTGTTACAATATTATGATTCAGATTGATACAAATGTGTAATAAGCTTCCAGTTAACACCAACTGACATCAGCTTAATGCGTACTTGTATCTGAATGTTGCTGTTTTATTCAAAAGGAATAGTTGATACAAATGCACTCTAAATAGATCCAAGTACGTAGTAACCGTTGAATTATAGAATTTACTCGAGTTTATTACAAACTTGTTCCCTCCAATATATGTTTACAAAAAATTGCAACGTACATAGATTGTTAGAAATTCGCGAAACATTAAATAGACAGAAATGTTCTTGAAATCTCTAATTAGGAGCTTCGATTGATATCAAATATTTGACTGTATCCGATTAATATTAAATCGAAAATTAATATATTTCTTTCATTTAGAACTATTTAACATTTCTTAAGTACATTGTAGGTACACAAATATAAATTTCTTATTTTCTGTCATATGTTATAAAAAGAAAAAATCTAATACAAAAAATTGTTATTATATAAAAGTTTTCTTAAATTTCAGTTGATATATAAATATTACATATTTTATGTAAATTAATAATAACATTGTCTTCTCGTTGTTCATATTATAATTATCACCGAATATCTACAGAATTTAAAAAATTCATAACAATTTTAACGCCAAAAACTTTAACTATGTTTTTTGCTTTCTACGCTATCATCACCGCAGTCCATTACATTCCGATTGCTACATGTAGAAGCTATAAAATTTTTTAATGGCTTCGTTCACTTTCATCGCAGCACAACTAGTTGGCCTATTAATTTAAAGGCTTTCAATCCTACTAACGTAAGACTATACAGTTCCGAATTCAGTTATTCCTCTTTATAACTGCATAGTTGATTAAACATTTATGTCCACATATTTTAATAAAATAAGCATTTACAAGTGTTTTAAAGATGGCCTCGAAGATGTTGAGCTGACGAGCATGTTGGTATTTTATTTAGCTCATATTAAGCTATTATTTCACATGTTTTAGTCATGCGATAAGTAGCAGCAAAATTTCTTCCAAAATTGTTAAATTTCGATCTAAAGCAGTGTTGAATTAACGCTACTCAGGAGATTATTAATTAAATTAGAATTGTTCAATCAGAATTGTTGAAACTTTCTAAAGGGATAAGATCGAAAAAAGCTCGCTAAGTCCGCTTGAATGTGGAAGTTTTACTCACTGTTTTCTTCGATATCAAATGCATAGTGTACCATAAGTTCTTGACATCAGGTTGTACGGTCAACAAAGAGAAGTTTTATGTCATTTACATGAACCAATGCGAATGCATCCAACATTGACATCCTCCAACATGAAATTTCACCCAACGTGACATCCTGCAACTTTTTAGTCGGAAGATGAAAAACACCATGAAGGTATGACGTTTACCGGTATTCATGAGATCAAGACAGAATCGTTAAAACAATTAAACGCCATATCGTAAGTTGAATTTCAGATATCAATCAATCTTACTTGGATGAGTTGACAAAACGCTGGAAGAAGTATGTATATTCTGTCCATTGGGGATTACTTTAAAGGGGACAATGTTAACATTGAGGAATAAATAAAGAGTAAAGCACTATTACTATTACTATTATTCAATAACAGTGAGGAATAAATAAAGATTATTCGAGAAACATTATAATTTCGCCTAGTATTTGGATACAAGTTATAGGATATTGTGAGATAATTCGTTGATGATTATATGATGATGACTATTGAGTTGAAATAGCAAAAATCATTTCATGTAATTGCTAGAAATATTTATTTCTATTGTATAATTTTATTAGTATCTTCGCAATCAAAGAGGTAATCGCACGCAGCATTAGATTTACATCAGACACTAAATTATGTTTAATGCATTAAAAATTATTTATTAGGTTTCTCCTCGTTTAATGTATAGAATGGTAGTTTCATCCGCAACCTTCACTGTTATATGCTTGTTAGATATTTAGTCATTTTCTGATTATATTATATTATATATATATATATATATATATACTTACATTAATGCTTTAGTTTAATTTGGTGGTAAGTAAACAATTTTTCCAATAAGTTCTTATATTCATTTCAAATCATTTGGGTTTAACTTAGTTCAAAAATTTCCAAGGTCAATTAGATAAAATATATGAACAAGTACAATGGTTCAACGCTACTATAACATTATTTTATCAGTTGCTTGTGAAATAAAATGCTCATCGGAAGGCTGCAAAAAGGAGGGACATGCAAAAATGTATTGATTGTGCAATGTGCAAAGAGAATATTTTAAAAATTTATATATAGCTGTTTTATTTTGAGAATAGATTATTTCCCACTTTTCTAGCATCAGAGAGAATAAAACCCCTCTTTCATCTTAGAGAGAACTAGTTATGATTATGACAACCGTGGAATTTGCTTTCTTTTAACTTCTTTCTCTCCACCTGCATCGATTTTGCTTATGATCATGATTGGCATGGTTCTCTCGTTCGATATGTTATGGGACATTTCGATGGGTCGAACCATATGGTTCTTTCTTCAGGTATCCCTTAACTACGTCTTTTCGACAAAATTTGGTTACTCCTCATTTGGCTGGAGTCTCAGACGTTCTATCATTCTATGTTTAGAGCGTTTAAAGCTTCAAGCTTCCGTTAGTTCTGGATTGTGGTGTATCCAAAGATCTTCTCAGGAACTTATTTTGGACAATTACTCCTCCATATGTTGTTCTTTCTGACGCACGACTCCACAGTTCACATCCGAACATAATTTGAGGATGGAAGATACAGTTCACGATTGTTAGATAACGGACTCTCATTAATTCAATTAATTAATAATCATAATAAGTAATTCCTTAATAAATTATAAATTGAATGAGATCCTCTAATAATATATACCTGAATTGACTTACCTTTTTCATCAAAGAAATATAAAATGAATAATTAAATGAAATCTAATATATATCAACCAATCAATTAATCATAAGTAAATTACATAAAAAGAAGAAGAAAAATATATAAAATCAACCTGTATAATCTTAATATGTAAATAAATGCCAGAAAGAAAACAGTTAAGGTGCAAGGTCGTAAGCTTCTACCACCTGCACACATCTATACAAATAAAAACATCAGACAATTACGCACCAATAGGAGGAGAGCGGCATATTGCGCACAAAGCTTTGTATAAGGCCGCTGGTCGTAAAATGGCAGCGCGTCTCCGATATTGCCAACGAGTTTTCTTATGATTATCATTTTAACATAACGATTTTTTTTGTCGGCTTATGCAAGTGTGGACAGGAAATTTCATCCCACCACAATTCTCTGAATGTCCGTTAACCATTTTACCCTTTTGACGCTTAACAATCTGATTGGATATTAGTTTAACGTATTTTTGAGGGAGGCATTTTTCTATTGATGAGCTTTTATTTAAAGATTGTTTTTGGAAGTGGTCCGCATATACTTCTGGTTTTTCAGTGTTGCTAAATGTTACCAATTTTGTATGAGTATATTTTCAAAAATTTCCAGAGCTTGTCATCTTCTCTTTGTTGCTGCTGGTTTTAAAATGACTAATACATTTAATAAATTAATTTTGTTTAGAATTTTTAATTAACTAACATTTATATATTCATGACACATAAATGAAAGGTAAACAAATCTCTGAGTAAAAAAAAATTTTGCTTATCTCTATTGTCTATCTATCGTGTCTGTAAGAACATATTAGTAAAGGTACATCAGACAATGGGTGTATGGGAAGTATAAATCAAATATAGTTGCCTACTGATAATTATTGTATATAAAGTGTGTATAGTACGTTAATTTAGTAGTGAAAGGTATTTTGAATCGTGTATTAAAGAAATTTTCTGATGCACTGTATCTTTAATGTCTATATTATGCTAATTTCGAGTTACAAGAAATATGTTGTTTTTTTCATTTAATGTTTATTAGTAAAAGTTCGTGATTGGTTTGATGCTGGTAACTATTTGATATATTTATAGATAATGCTTAACTTTTAATAATATAAAAATATAGTCTATTAAAATTATTAAAAGACCAATGGCACGAAAGGTGCAAATATAGAAAATGCTTAAATTATTCGCTCTCAAGGGTTATCTTTTATATTTCGGGATTACATAACAAAAAGAAATATTTATAATAGCAAACAGTCTTATTGCTTTTCAAATGTTATAAGACAGATTAAAGGCGCTAAATTTATAATATCAAATTTCGAATGATGCCAAAATTTATAATCAAAGAAATGTAAATACGTCGGTACGTTAATCCAGCCAGCTGGACACTTTTCAAATGATTTTGTACCACAATAACCCTTGTCGTCTACAAGCTAAGAAAAGTAACTCAGAGAAAGATGTGGTCCAGCGGTATCAGAAATAAAACGTTACAATATTTTCTATTAAGATCAATACACTTTTAAATGCGTTTAAACCAATTTTCAAAGCACTTTTTTCACTCCGATTACGATATCTTCACAAAAGCGTTTTGAACGCATCAACCGTTTCTTCAGGTGCCGAAGAAAGGTGACCGCGCATTCTATTTTCGACGTGCAGGAATAAAAAGAACTCATTGGGTGCCAAATCAGAACTAAATGGCGGATGGCCCATCAAATCGACGTTTTTAGTTATCAAAAGGTCACTTGTTTGAGCCGATCCCAGGTAGCACAAATATTCTAAGTATATCACAAACAAGTGCTATACATGTTCTGAATATTCGTTATATTACTAGTAGATGCTATCTATATGATGATGCTACGTATGATGCTACGCATATGATGTTACAATTTCTTGCCAGATAGCACATACTAAGTATATTTTTTCAGGGATATTCTATGGACATTTTACAGTAATATGCTAAGAATATTCCGAAGGTACATTTTTGGTCTCTCCTTTAACATACATTCTTCTTGATCTACTCATGCGCTAGTTTGTTTCTTACAGACGCTTCACATACTGGTATGAGTATGCGTCCGGGAACACAATATGGCATTATAAACACTTGTTTGTGAGTAAATAAGTAAACCTTACAAATCACAGGGAATATTCAGATATAATAAATTAATTAATTTGAGTAAAATTCGTGTATTTGTTTTAATGTATTAAGTGTTGGTGGTATAATGTGATCAAAATGTAGAGACTTCGCAGTAATAGGGATGAAGTTCGTCAATAACAGTGAAATGATGTGTGTTGTCATGTATGAAGTAAGTTCTCTCAAACACATTTTATATTTTGGTAGAAAAAGATGAACGTTTTTTTAAAAATAAATATGCTACAATGTTATTTGCATTTTATATAAATCATCTATAAATGCAATGAACAATTTTATGCACATATTAAAGTTATTTACTATGGTCAAATAATTCTAACTTCAAATAAAACTTATTTAGCCTATAAGAATGAACAACTTGACATTCAGCAAAAGTTAGTATGGATTAATTATCCATGTAATTAATATATCTTAATGTACATACCTCTCTACCTAAACGAAAAGAACAATTTTGCATTTTTAACGTAAATTTAACATTTATGGAAATAATATAGAATTCTGTTGGTTAGATGATTTTGTTGATGGTAGAGTTTTTTACATTGCATAGAGTAAATCACTTTTTTCTCAGCCGATTCTCCATTTCTGTTTTTTCCAAAGGAGTCTTTAATTTTTTACTTATTCGAACCTATTTGCATATATGTTTATGTTATTGTTATCTTGCTAATTTTAATTTATATTAATGTTAAAAATCTAAAAAATCTAAAAATTGAGATAATCCCATTTTGCGCTAGTATTTCCACCACTAATTATATAATATACACACAATCAAATACGTTAACCTTTTCAAACTTAATGGTATTAACAGATATTTGCACTAGATTATTATTGGAACAAAATTTCCTATTAGGGTGCTACAAATGTTTAAGAAGTAGAAATCATGTAAGAGTCAGTTGTAAATATAAATCCATTCAATAAAAAACTTTATTTGACTTGGTTCATAGTTATAATATAAACATATAATGAATTGCCCATTCGTAAGTCAATAAAATAATAATTTACTAGTACTGTACAACACACACTGTACTGTGTGTCTCATGTACAACACACAATTGTACTTTAATTATGTATATCACTTAGTTGGTTTTTTTCTGTTCTGCTTTGTGTTTTTCGTTTTACGTACAAAAGAAGATGTCGTAAATCTTTAAGGAACAATAAAAAATATTTTACGATACTTCAGTTAAACATAGAAACCACTTTTTCTTTGATGATATAAGAATAGTTGTTTATAATAAAAGTAAAAAAAATTCAAACTGCGAAAAAAACATAAAAATTAGAATCTCTGTTTAAACTCACTGGACATATGTAAAATTAAAAAAAAAACATTACATTTCTATACACTTACAAGAGAAGGAAATAAAACAAATCGTAGATGGATCCGCCACCTCATCTTTTATATATTGAAATTCAGTAGTTTTACTATGTCACAAACTTGAGCTGGTATAAATGCTATTTTATTAAGAAATATTTAATATCGTCCAGTTTCTTCTACACATGTTAAATTCTTCCCCCTTACACAGAATCTAAATGACCACTTAATTATTTCACTTTTTTCTTGTTTTAGAAAAAGAAGTTGCTGAATGGAGTAAGATATTTTAATGTCTTTTCAATTTGCGCTGAATGGAGTGTGAAATTTTTAATATATTTTCAATTTGCAAATATATTACTTATAATTATTACTACATTTATTTACACCATTTTATTATATTCTGAAATAAACAATATTTTTGAGCTATTTTTAATCCTATTTTTAATACATTAACCTGAGAAAAAAATTAAATATGTTAGATCTAATTTTTTTAACGCTTTCCTTCACAGAAAATTATAATCATAAAATAAGGATTGTTAAGATAATTGAAACCATTTTTAAGATCATAAGATTATTTAGATTAAAATTTTGGTATTGCAATATTAACCTAAGTTAATTCATTACTAATATTATATTTTTTTGTTATTTATAATAATAAATTCAGAAATCTTACCTGTAATTTAATAGAATAATTTATTTCTTAGCATAGAAGAAAAATAATTAGCAGAAAATTGTAGAATAGAAGTAATTATATTTCACTTTAAATAAACTTTGATAGTTGATTTAATATCAGACTTTTTAAAAATGTTTATAAACATGAAAAAACACTTTTAAGATACTACTTTCACGTAGTATCGCATTTTTTTTGTCGCATTTAGGGAAATATATCAAAATGTTGTACCTTAATAAAAAAGAAAAAAATAATGTTCCAATAAAAATGTATAGCTGTAAACACAAAGTATTTAAATCTTTTGAAGGGAAAGTTTCATAGTTTTTTCATATTTATAAAGATTTTTAAAATGTCTCATATTAAATCTATCTAAGTTTATTTAAAGTGAAATACTAATTACTTCTATCCTAAATTTTATGATAATTATTTTCTTCTATGCGAAAAAATAAATAATTCTATTAAATTATAGGCAAGAATTCTGAATTTATTATTATAAATAACAAAAAAATATATTATTAGTAATGAATTTTTGTTAAATAGAATTTAGTGCATTAAATGGGAGGCGGGCGGGAAAGAACGAAGAGTTACAACTTTAATCATATACTAGGAACATATTATAAACATTCATACGATATTCCAGTAATGTTCTGAAGCCATATTATATATGCCTAGCACATCCAAGGAACATTATTCGCATGTTCAAAATACATGCTTACAGCATGTGCATAGGACATCAAAAAGTGACCAAAAGTAATGTGCAGAGAACATACTTAGCACGAATATCTCACACTCAGATCACTTAAAGCCACTTAAAATCATATGCGTAGTATATGCTCAGAATAGCTTTGTGCTACCTGGGATGTATGCGACCTCGCATTCTCATGGTGGAGAATTGGTCCATCTTCGGCGGTTGGTTTACCTTATTGTTCCGAAGCCTTCTGTCAAACAAATAGTTGTGCATCATTCAGAATTGACAGTTCTACATTGCACCAGTGTCAAGTTTTTTTTTAACAGGCGACCATTTGCTTCGAGGTGCTTAATGCGCGAACCACTTTTGCTGGATTTGGCAGTAGCTTTTATTTTCGGGCATATATGCACTGATCTATGATTCGAACTTGTTCTACACATGCTGTGAGGTACCGCAATTGTATCTTATGGGCATTTCTTTCGATCTCTTGACGGGAGTCTATTTTTGCGAAATATTATTGTGAAATATTGTGAAATATTAAATGTGTGATGGTCCCACTGTGCCAAAGGATGCCTCAATCTCACTATAAGACGGCCTGGCAGTATCAGTTCAGTTACAGCTGGAACAACAACTGATTTTCGACGACCTTCACGTAATTCGTCGTTGAGCGAATTATGGCCACGATTGAATTTGATGACCCATCGATAAAGGATGTTGCTTCATCACCAAAAGTTGAGTTAAGTTCATCGATGCACTGTTGTTGAGTTAATCCACGTCAAAAGTTGAAAAAAAGTAATTGCACGAAAATATTTACGATTTTGGCCGAAATAAACTTTTCAAGTTACTCTAAATAAGTCAAATAGCGTTTGTAACAAATATCGTCAAACATGTCAAACTTTACAATTCAAACGTCAGTTGTTAGCCGGCAGCACTAGGGTTACCAAATCCCGAAATATAAAATGCAATAGTCAACCACATCCAATAATCTATACGAGAGCCAATTCGAGACCAATACGAGGGATTCCATTTTATTATATTCTATGATAAAATATTAACAAAATCTTACCTTGTATAGCTTGTTCTAATGCTTTTCTTCTATCTGTGAGTTGTTTATAAAAATCAGGTTGATAGTCGACAAGTGCTTTTGCTAAACGCGCAACTTTCGTTTTCAAAGATGTATCATCTTGTGAAGCGAACAATTTGACGAGATGCCATAGAACTGGTTCCGCATTGATTTTCGGTCTGTCGTTGTTCGCTGCTAATAATCTGCAAAGAAAGTCTTAATATTAATTTCAAAATTGATGAATGATGTATCTGTGTCAGATAAAAATTTACTTAATGCGCAGAGTGAAATTTTTATCAGGATTAGTTTTTCGTTTCTTGTTTTTTATTTTAACTTTATGTTTAATCAAACTTTATATATATATAAAGTATATATATATATATAGTTATATAAATAAAATAGTAAATGTTTGTTTGTTTGTCCCAAATCATAAATCTCCGAAAGTTCTTCACCGATAGCTTTGAAATTTTGACACAACGTTGCATTCGAATATGCGCGTTTTTTATATACCTATTCTATAGATGTCACACCTGTCACAGGTCAAAACATGCTTTTTGAAAAACAGCGTCATCTGTTCCTCGATCGACACCAGTGGACGAAATAAATGTTTCCTCAAATACTCTACTTTGTGGCGACACATAAAGACGTTGAAACTAACTACAAATATGCGTGTCCAGCTGCAAAACGATCGATCAGCTGAGATATTCCCACATATCAATTGCTGGAAATTGGGAACGGAAAGCTGTCGGTTTATCTAACCTCAGGATAAATTTCATTGTCTCATAACTTCTGCAATTTAGTGAGGTCAAAAGAAGAATTGGTTGAAAAAGTATTTCCCAATATTCAAACCAATTATAAGAATCAGGATTGGCTAAGTGAACGAGCTTTTCTTGCCGCCAAGAATAAAGACGTTTACGAACTTAACAATATTATTCAGTCTAACATTCAAAGCGAGGCAGTCACACAACAAAGATTCTTGGCAGTCTGGCAGACTGCCCTGTTAATAATTATCTGAGAAGTAAGCCAAGAGCGGCCGCAGGAGGCAACAAAGCGGACAGCAAAGCTGTCCGCGCTGTAGGCAAATATGGGGACCGGGGGATTCACGGGGAGGCGTTTGACAGGTAGGTTAGTGTTAGGTTTAAATTAGGTTATGATTAGATTAAACATATTATAAACGTATGCTTTTTCTTTTCTTTCTTTTCCATTTAACCAGACTGAGCCACAGCTACGCGTAGCCGGGTACAGTAAAACAAAACCGTAAATTCCAAATTCTTAGAAAAGCGGGAGGAGACAAATAATAACACCAGCATAGCAAAAATTAAATAAAATACCAAATTTACGAAAATAACTGCGAATAAATTTACGAAAAAAAAGAAGACAAAAATAACTGGATGCCGAGCTACTGAGATTCTTACTTTTTTAACGGTCTCACCCCTTAATTTATAAGATTTCAGTCGTTATTTTTCTATTATCTCTAATCGTTCAAATCGGTAAGGCCCTAACACTTCCATCAATTTTCCGCTACAAACCGTTTATCCAAGATTCACTCTCCTGACATTCTTTCACCCAATGTTCCATACATTCTATCACATGTTCTACATATTCTTGCACTTTCTTTTATCCAATACCTATTCTTCCCTCCTAAACCCTCTTGTATCCAATACCAATACATTCATCCCTCCCCTATCTTTTTCTATTCAGAGCCTTGCAATCATCTTTGTTTCTTTCGTACTTAACAGTGGATACCTACAGCCGATATTCTAACATTTTCTACTCTGACATCCCACCATTGGTGTGTCAGCATCCTTAACCTTATAATCACTGACTCTTCAAACTTTTGTTTTCATATACTTTTCATTTTTTCAGTCGCCACTTTGATATTCATTGCCTCCATTCTTGCATGTTCCCTGCTTCTCAACTAGGATAATTGTATTTTTTTACACATTTTATTCGTTCATCCTTCATACAGAACACCTGTTTACCAACTTTCGCTCGTTGGTAAACTTATCTTTTCATGCGTTCTTATAATCTCCATCATTCTTTCCGATAATCCTATTTCTTCTATTCTATTCCATAATCTCATCCTCACCTAGTTATCAAACGCAGATTCTAAATCAATCAACAACAGTTATAACCCCTTCCATCTGCTTTTGCTTATCGTTCCCGCTGCTTTTGCAACGGATAATATTGCTTATTGTTACAATATTATTCGCTGCTCCTCTTTCTTTGCAACTCCAGTTTGAGTGTTTGACAGTACTCTATTTTTTTCATTACTTCCTCCTCGCAAATATTCTGCATATACAGGTTGCTGGAAAAAAATGCAACTAACTTCACACCGATACATCTGTCAAAGCAACAATGACAGAATGACATTTCATTATATCGTTTCTTACTGTGTTGAAGCATTTGCAAAAATACTAAGTTCCTTACACGTTAAAACGAAAATAATAAATTCTTTACATGGAATTCAAACAGCAGTGTTATTGAGCTATATTGGCTGGAAAACCAGAAGTTCAAATTGTTCGAGAGCCAAGCCATCTTAATGCGCATGAATATTTTATGTCGGGCATCATTTCTCGTTACAATGATACTAGCAGCATAGACAGATGCACAGAAAGTGGTTCGTAAACGAACAACAACAGCAATGATTCGAATAGTGCATGCCCGAATTGCACGAAATTCCCATTCGCAGTGGTAAAAAATTAGCTGCTGAGCTGAACATATTGAGAGAACGGATGCAACACATTCAGAAAAATGAGCTTCGATTGAAGCCATTGAATTTCCAAAAGGCACACGATTTTACTCCTGACCAGAAAAAATTAGAATGGATAGAGCAAAGGAATTGCTTCGTTTGCACGCAAGTGACCTCATACTGAATATCGTCTTCTCGGATGAGGCCCCATTACCACATGTAAACAAACATTTCTACATGTTGAGTTTACTTGCCAGAGAGGCCGTACGAAAATTTACACCTCCGGATGGCCACCAGAAACGGTGATGGTTTGGGCCACCGTTACTACCGATGGCCGCTCTCCACCAGTATTTTTTGACCCCGGCGTGAAATAAATGCAAAGGTTTACCGCGATACTATTTTAGAAGCTGTATTGAAACCTTGGGCACTTAAAGATTTCGGCCTCCGAGCATGCACGTTCCAATAGAACTCTGCGTCGTCTTATAAAGCGCGCGCATCAACCAAGAAGTATTGAAAAACAACGTTACGACTTTATTGCTTCAACCCAATGGCTGGCAAGTTTTGCAGATGTAAACCCGCTCGATTCCTCTAGCTGGGGCATTTGGAAGAGAAAGATTGGCTCAAAAAAAATACCAAAGTATTGACGCGCTCAAGACAGCACTTCGCCGGGAATGGCCGCGCATTCCGGAGGCTCACATTCGTGCAGCGTGCAATACCTTTTCCGCCGACTCAAGACCATAGTTAAGGCAAAAGAAAGCCATAATGAACAAAAGTGAATTTATTCTAAAATTCTAATGTGTTTACTACCATTTTGACTTTTCGTTAATACAATTTAACAAAAAATGGAAATAATACAGCATTTTGCATTCTTTTTTGAGTAACCCTGTATATCATTCGTAACAATTATCCCTTTATAATTTCTTGCATCATTCCTTTTACCTCTTTTATACATCGGAATTACTTCGCCTTGCTTCCATTCATACGGAATATTCGCAGTTCCCTTCAATACTGCGTTAATTCATCTTGTCATCGGTTTTATCCATTCTTCATTCATATTCTTTCACACGACTATAGGCAACCATCAGGCCCACACGCACTTCACTTCTTTACCTTGAAACGATGAAGCATTTTATTACAGGCTTCAAACGGACTATTTCTTTTGAAGTAGTGCAATGTTATATCCATCGACTATCTCATTCTTTGTTTCAACTTCAATTCCCACTGGGGTGTCATGAATAAATGTTTACAAATAGGCGATAGGAAAAAAAATTACGTGTTGGACTTTTTCTGCCAAAGTGCGTGATTAGACTGTTATTACCGGCATTGACTTTTCTTGAAATGTGCCTATCATTTAAGAAATTGTTTGTTATTGCCTAAATAATTTGATTTTTGAGGTGTGCATGCATCCGTTTTTGGCTGATGGAGACAACGAATATTTGAGGAATCGGAAAAGCTACATTTTTTTATAAGCACTCCGCGCTTCTTACAACAAAAACTGTGCCCAAAATTAGTACAAGAACAGGTAATTATTATCAGACCTCAAATTATGTCCTTTTGAAAGTTCCTTGTCCTTTTATGTTCACTTGAAATTAGGTTAAAATGCGATGAAAGAAAACTTAGAAAGGAATTTTATTATGATTAAAATTTTAATTAGAAATAACCGAAACACAATATTTAATTACTAATGACATAAATTTTCTCACGGCAAAATTATGTTTTATTAACCGTATATTCGCTGTACTATAATGTTTAAAATGTAAATGGACAGTACAGAGTGCGAACATCGTTGAAATATCTACATGAAAAGATGAACGCCATAAAGAAAGATTGTTAAACCATATGACAGAAACAACTGTACCTAATATGTTATTGATGTGCTTACTAGTTTACTAAAACTTATTTATTTTTTGCTCACGGCATCAACATTTTGTTATTTATATTTACGACGGCGGTACTGTAAATTATTAATTAAAATAAAATTACCAACTATTTAATTAGTGACTCCAAAATGATTCCCAAACTTTTTGAGAATAATAAATGCATGACATTGCGCAAAGATATGGAAACACGAAAACAAAGTACGCAATGAAACCGTCGGAACATTTAATATGGTAAAGTACGACTCTGAAACCATTGTTTCCATCAAAGCATATTGAAAAGCGGTTGAACTGGATAAAGCAAAACTTAGACCACTATTGGAATAATGTTATTTTCACTATAGAATTCTTGTTCTGGGCTTTGTTGTCGCGGAAAAAATGCTGATTGAATTGCGATGGAAACTCCGTGCAGCGTATTTGGAAATGGTTCAAGTTTAATGGATTTAACGTGACTTGTGTCTGTTTACGTATAACCCTAATAGTGCAAATATGTTCAAATCGTACCAAGGAGGCTTGTTGGGATTAGTTCAACTTGAGGAATCGGTCCTTTACTGGAATCGGTTCAACTTGTCCTTTACTGTGATTAAAAGCTCACGATATTGTAAGCTAGGATTGGTTGTCATAGCCGCTTGATTCAATCCTCATCGAAAACGTATGGATGAAGCTTCGTCACAAGCGTACCCGAAATTTGGGTAAGGTATTATACCAAATTCGGTCCGCATGGAGACTTTTATGCGCCAACTATGTAGAAGCTCTATTTGAATGATATATAACATTATGTTATATACAAACTTATGTCTCCTATATATACAGATAGTCTATTTAGTCAGTGTATCCAACTGAGCAACAATGCCATGTACGGAAAAATAATGGATTGATTTAAATGTGATTTGCTAGAAGCAGGTTAGCCTTAGTTTCATAAAATGTATGTAAACAAATTTAAAATTCACTCAAATTATACTATATTTAAATAATTCGTTAAAGTTCTGAGAATTCTAGGCACGCGTGTTCAACAAAAACTGCGCCTGCGTCTGGTTCGTTATCGTATGATTTTACGCAGTTCAATTAGGAAGCTCCAGCTAGCGAATATTCGGGGATGTCTATAAACGATCATTGGGCGCATTACTAAGATCTGAACTTTAAATTGAATTTATTTTAGTTTTTTCTTTAATGTTGTCGAAGTTTTTATTTATTTTGGGATGTCATTGGCAGTTTTTGCATTTATTGTTTGATTACCGTTTTAATTTTATTGCAAATATAAAATTAACATTGTCTGTAAAATAATGCTTTCCTACTAAGGTGTAAATAAAATTCGATGATGCATAAATAAATGTATTATAAATAATTTTAATGTATTATAATCCCTGCTTTTTTTCAAAGCATAAAAATAATTACATAACTTGAACCTCTGAGCAGTTGCCCAGCGCCTCCTCCAAAATGTCGCGTCCCGGTTTTAAGGAGTAGCAATGGGGGTATTTGCTCAGAGGATCCAGTACCTCAAACATTACTTAGACTCATCGAGGGTTAAATTAAAAAGAACATTTTAATTTTTAAAATATAGTTATTAACAAAATACAGGGTTATTCAAAAGATGGAGCCAATACTACTAATAGTAATGAAAAGAGGAAGTTTTTTAATACAGGTTATAAATGTTCAATGTGTTCCCCCTTTGTGGCATGACAAACATCTAAACGATAGCTAAACTTATATCATACGTGAGAAAGCATGTCTTGTGCTACTGAGTTCACCGCAGCAGTAATACGGTTCCGCATGTCGGCTAGAGTTGTTGGTAGAGGTGGGACGTAAACAGCATCCTTAACATAGCCCCACAAGAAAAAGTGGGACTTTGTTAGCGGTGGTAATCAAAACTTTGGAACTTCCTATTGGAGTGAGTACTTGTTTTTTTTTACCGAGAGGAACGTCGCCAAAGTCGAATAACTGTGCCCATAATAATGAAAGTGGTCTAAGTCATAATTTCAAAAAAATGAGTTTATCACTTTTTCACATTCACATTATCTTAAACTATATGTATTTTATGTAATTTTTGCGATATCGTCAAAAATGAACCTTTAGATAGTGGATGTAATTTCAACGTTATACGGAATTCATTTA